>NW_023608301.1:0-27526 GCF_013339725.1 Rhipicephalus microplus | reverse complement strand
GAATAAAAAAAAAGCATTTGCATAGGGGCCTTATTTCAATTTTTAAAAAATATTGTGCAAGTTAGTTAGGTCATGATAAGTGTGCCCATTTTTATTTATATCATATATACTATTCGAATCTGACGCGCAATTTTTTACCAATATCACTGTTTGCTTCAAACCAGAAATTCACTATTCACACTAGTCTAGTACCGTATTTACTCGCATAATCGGTGCACTCGCATAATAGGCGCACCCCTAGTTTGGTCGCGGAAAATTCGATTTTTTTTTAATTCCGCGCATAATAGGCGTACCCCGAACTTGGCCGTGATCAGAACGATTCTACCCCCCAGCGTACAGTTGGAACGCGGTCCCTGTACCCTGAAGAAAAAAGAAGGCAAATCGACAAGCAAATAAAAAAATTCGAAGTGCAACGACCTAACCAACGTGTTTGTCGAAATAAAACTTGAAAAAAAAAAAAGCGTCCATGAGCGAAAAAAAAAAAAACCGGCTGTTCCATCGATTACTGATACCCCCCACATCGCCGCGCTTTTTGGAGGCTTGTGTACAACGCCGGGGGCTCGATCGCCATCACCACCATCAGGAAAAAGAAAGAACGCCATTTTGCAAGCGGTGTGCGTATGTTGTGGTCGTGTATTGAACTTTGGTTCCACCATGGGGAAGTACGCGAGCTACACGGCTGGGTTTAAGCTGAAGGCAGTGCAGTACGCGCTGGAGCACGGCAACCGGGCTGCAAGCAGGCATTTCGGCATTGGAGAAACCAGTATTCGGTACTGGAGGGACCAAGACGAAAAACTAGGGCGACGAAGAAGACACGACGGGCTTTCCGCGTGCCAAGACCGGCAGGTATTTTTAAACGTAAGACGCTCCCAAAGGCGAAATTCCCTCAAGGCATCTACGTCAGAGTCCAGGAAAAAGGCTGGATGAGCGCGGAACTCACTGTGGATTGGGTGAAAACAGTCTGGGGTCGGCGGCCTGGTGGTCTGTTGTTGCCGTCCATGTTTGTCCTGGACAGTTTTCGTGGGCACCTAGTAGACCGCGTACGAGATGAGCTAAAGGAGCTGCGCACAGATCTGGCAGTGATTCCGGGCGGCCTAACATCGATACTGCAGCCTTTGGACGTGTCTTTGAATAAACCTTTCAAGGACAATGTTCGAAGGCTGTACACCACCTGGATGGCTGGAGGACAACATCAGCTGACTCCAGGTGGTAAGATTAAGAGGCCGCCTGTGGAAATGCTGTGCGCTTGGATCGTGGAAGCGTGGCAGGCGATCTCCGACGAAGTCGTCAGGAAAAGCTTCAAGAAGACGGTATCTGGAACGCACTGGATGCGAGTGAGGATGACATGTTGTGGGGTGCGGATGATTCGGACACCGTAAACGAATCCCCGCTCGGCGAGGATGAATGTGTGATCTCCGACTCGGACTCCGAATAGGGAAAAGGAGGAACAGCCACGACTTTTGTGTAAATAATTTTACGTGTGTGTGTGCAGTTGACGGCTCTCGCTTGTTCATTAAAAGGTACGTAGGTATGTTTGTTTTATGCTGAATTAATTGGTAAACGATAAAGTCGCCTTTTACTTGACAGTGTGCAGATTTAAAGCGCGAGAACCGAGTTGAAAAAATTTTCCAAAATTTTACCCCCGTAATTGGCGCACCCCTAACTTCGAGCCGGATTTTCTGAAAAAAAAAGTGCGCCTATTATGCGAGTAAATACGGTATTTGTACATGATTTGGTGCTACCAAACTGTTGATGAAAACACTTTACACGTAAAAGGCAAAGATTTTGAGCCTCTCCTCCTTTTTCAACTTCTGTGAAAGCCTAACTCGACTTCTGTGAAAGCCTAACTGATGTGGCAGACAAGGGTGTGCTTCCTTCTTTCAGTCAGGAGTTCCAAATCTACCTCACAAACGTCTGTAAATAAGAACCTCTGAAATTCGGGATGCTAAAAATTTTCGGGGTCCGATTTTTCGGACTTCTTGCCTAAATTTCAGGGTCAGAATAGAAATAATTGAGTCCCCGCTTCTTCCTCATTTATCATCTTCATATTGGAATCGGTAGTTTCTTTAGTCGATATGTCTACGACTGAGCAGAGCCTGAAAGATAGCTTTGCAGCACTATGAGTGTGATGGTGTGAAGCAATTGAAAATCCGAAGGGCCAATTTTTATGTTGGAGCAGGGTTGCCACTGGTGGCTACTTTTTGCCAAATGGTGAATTTAAAAGGCCTGTAGCAACCTAAAATTGTGATTGGCGACATGGCATATTTCTGGCGATTTTCCGCTTAAGTTTCAGCAAGTTATGCGTTCTATACTCAGTGTCATCAAAACGAATTGGCGACAGCAATTTTTCTATTTCTCTTAGTTTTAAACGCACCTGTAGAAGGCCCACTTCATGCGCGACTCAGTACGTCTGTCCCGTTTTATGTTTGTATCTCCTCAATTCACCTAGATTCTGGAGGCACTGGTGCGTCCGCGAGCAACCTCCCAGCAAAATTTAAGCAGCGGACAGCTTGGCATGTCGTAAGGTAATGTAAGTTTTTTTATGTGTTTCGAGAGCTTCAAGCTTCTTTAAAGTTTTGATTTTGAAAGGACTAGCTGGCAGTTAGACCGCGTGTTCCGAGCACAGCTCCAACTCTCCTGAATAGTTCTTGGAATTTCTTGAGGGCTGTGGTACCCCCTAATTTGGTATGTAGAGTTTGAATTTGTTATTACCATACTTTTTGGGCTTGCCAAGAAGTTGGCTTCTTTGGGTAGCTTTCAGAAATGGCAGTGAGGCGAATGCATAGCGTAAGCATCACCGCACAGAAAGCATAGTGCGGGCATTGCGATGGTTACGCAGAACTTTTGAATTTATTTCCGTTGGTTTGTATTTATGTTTGAATATGGGATACATGATTGCATGGCACTCAATTCTCTTAGTCTGCAGGAAAGCTACACACGCCGTCCCTTTCTTATGGCAGCGACTGCTTCACCCTGTACTCCCTGCAATTAAAACCATCACAAACTGTTGTTATAAGGTGCTAGCATTCAGGGACACCGCTGGTGAATGCGTGGCCTTTCTCAGTGCTTTCATGGCGAAGCGGTGCTGCGACTGGCATGGAAAAACCTCAGAATTTAGAAGTTATGGACACTATACTGTACTCCACGAGGCTATACATAATTAGCAATTTTTATTACTAGGAACGCCGTACATACGTACAGTGGCGACTCTTTAGGCGAAATTTGAAAAAAAAAAAGGCTACTTTTGGCGACGTTTTACGCATGTTTTGGCGAATTTGAAGTCAGTGTTGGAATCGGTCTTTTCTTGAGTTCATACATTTGCTACTGTAGTTAAACTTGAAAGGTGAAGGAAATGAACTATTATTGTTAGTAGCACCTGTTGGTGTATGCCTATCTCCTCTTGTCCATGTCTTTTTGTACGCGCAACTCGTCGAAGTAGGACCAAACAACCCACATTGCCACCTGCAGCTTTGCTGTGATACAATAATGTGATGGGGTGAAGCATATTGAAAATTTTAAAAGGGCGTTGTCAAGGTGAACGTTGACCGTCTTTGTCTTGGGAAGTTCAAATAGATCGAATAGTACAATTACAGTACAAATCAAATCAAATAGCAGACACTATTTAAAATATTCGACATTTCGAGTATTTGCGCACTTCTATTAGAAAAAAATCTGGAACTAGTGCTTATGGGAACTCCGAGCACCAATTGTCAGCGAGCTTGTGATGCACTACTACTAGCTGTGCACGAGTGCCTAAACTTCATTTCTTTGGTATCAAACGATTTTGGGTTGCATGACTTGATCATATCGAGCAAAATGTTTCCTCATGCATTTCACCTCGGTATTGCAAACTGTGCAAAATCTGCTGGTTTTTTTTTTTTTCGTTGTAGCAGAGCAACGTAAAATTTAAGTTGCACACCAAGTGCTGCAAGTTTTTGAATGAAATGGTAATACAAACAGAAAGCAATTTCAGGTGTGTTAACAAATAGAATTTTATTGAACATTAGATCTGGTGATCATGCCGAAATGACCAGGTTAATGCCCAAGGAAATGCTGTGGTGATGCGGGACCGTCGAGTGACTATCCAAGAAATTGCAGAAAATGTGGGCATCAGCGCTTTCTCTGCATATTTCATTATGACCGAAGATTGGGAATGAAGAGAGTTGTGGCGACATACGTGCCGAAACTGCTCACGGTGAAGCAAAAGCAACTTCGTGTTGAAGTCTCACAGGACATGCTGAATTTCATAAGCAGTGACCCTAACGTCATGAACACCATTATCACTGGTGATGAGTCTTGAGTATTTGGAAACGACTTGGAAACCAAATCTCAGTCACAGTGGAAGCATTCTACACCACCAAATCCAAAAAAGGCCCACCAAGTGTGCAGCAATGGCAAAGTGATGTTGAGTGCTTTATTGACTCCCGCAATGTGGTACACCACGAGTACGCACCACAGGGCCAAACACTCACCCAATAGTACTACAGGGATGTCCTCCATGTGAAGCTGTACGGCGCAAGAGACATGAGTTGTGGTGAACAGGAAACTGACGCATCCATCATAACAATGCTCCTGCACATTCCTCACACTTGGTTCAGACTTTCTTGGCGAAAAGTCATACTTCCATAGTTCAACAGGCTCCTTACTCTTCTGATATGGCTCCCTGCGGCTTCTGGCTGTTTCTCAAACTCAAGAGGACATTCAAAGGAAAGCGATTTCGGACAAGGGAGAACATTATGGCTGCAATGACAGTTGAGCTAAACTCCATTCCGAAAAAGGCCTTCTCAGAATGCTTCCAACAATGGCAGCACCCCTGGGAGAACTGAGCTAAACTCCATTCGGAAAGAGGCCTTCTCAAAATGCTTCCAACAATGGCAGCACTGCAGGAGAAATGTGTGGAGTCCCAAGGGGACTACTGTGAGGGAGGGATTAGGTTTCCAGCGCTCTAATCATGCCAGTTATTTTTCTTCCACCAAAGGTTAGATACTTCTTTAACAGACTGCGTATAAGGCATGCATATATGTGATGATTTCACATTCCGTTTCCTGCACTTAGATTGGTCCCATCACATTAATAAAATTCATGCCAACATATCAAGGTCCCTCGCTGTACTCCACATGCTTAGAGACCTTGTTCCAAAATCTTTAAAGTGGCAGCTATATTGCACCCTAATTCATTCACACCTTCACTACTGCATAAAGATTTGGGGGTCTACATCTAAATCTAATCTTGTTAGGCTAATAAGATTGCAAAAGAGAGCAATACGATATGTAGAAAACCTATCATACAACGATCACACAGGTTCATACTATTTAGAACACGGTGTTCTGAAGGTGAGTCAACTATATGAGTTTCATTTACTCTGTTATGTTTTTTAAGAAATTAAGCTTAATCCTTCTAGATATATTGAACTGCAATCTAGTAGCTATGTGCCTTATGAATTAAGATACGACCATTATAGAATTCCACTTGTCCGAACCACCTATGGAACGCAAGCACTCGCATATTTAATTCCCAGTGTTCTCAACAGACATACTTATGTTGTAGAAATCGCGCAGCAATCTTTGTCTCTGAAATCTTTCAAAAGATGTATCAACGCTTACCTTCTATCCTGTCCTCAAGATTGATAAGTTCTATATATAGCAGTCAATGTTTCTCTGGTTTCGTTATTTGTAGTGTTATGAATCTCTTTTATTACTGTACAAGTATGTACTCCATTTACTCTGTACAAAAACAATGTTACGCATGCATTATTAGTGTGTTTTATTGTATTTCTTTTTATATTGTATGCTCTGAGTGGTGCTTTCGGGTACTTGGGTCCCGTCAGGCAGAGGATATCTGCCTTTTGCCCTTGTATCCGAGACATACATTTGTCTGAAATAAAGACAACAACAACAACAGCTGAAAGACGTCACTGTGTTATTTAACAGCGCTCTTGTATAAAATATCACTTGTGTTTAAGGGGAGCCCTGCTGCGGTGGTCTAGTGGCTAAAGTACTCGGCTGCTGACCCGCAGGTCGCGGGATCGAATCCCGGCTGCGGCGGCTGCATTTCTGATGGCGGGGAAAATGTTGTAGGCTCGTGTGCTCAGATTTGGGTGCACGTTAAAGAACTCCAGGTGGTCAAAATTTCCGGAGCCCTCCACTACGGCGTCTCTCATAATCATATAGTGGTTTTGGGACGTTAAACCCCACATATCAATCAATCGTGTTTAAGGGGAGATGCGAGTCGAAAAGTGTGAGTTTTTTCAAAAATTACATATTTTCATTTTTATTTGCTTCTCTAAATTCACGACAAAAAAACACCTGAAAATTGATATGAGACTCGAAGTAAGTTAAGATCGCCTTTAAAGAGCACAAGGTGGTTATTAAAAAGTCAAGGGAGGGACATGGCAATGTGAGTTGTAAATTTGTCAAAATGTTCAGTTTTTCAATTAATTTTTTTTGTGGTCCAAAGACCATGTTTTAAATCATAGTGTGATTTTAGATCAAATGAAGTAGTAGAAGTAGAGAAACAAGCATTTTACTGGTGGGCTGTCGTCAAAAGAAAGCTATGGGAAAATTGGGCACAGCAAAATGCAAATTTACAGCTTTACCTTGGCAAAGGGCCATCATATTGGCATTATCATAAAGAGGACAGATTTGAACTCAAGATAGCCACAAAGATGCATTTCTCCAATGAAAAATAAAGCCAGCTTCCTTCCGAGTTCCGTTTTTATCAGCTTCTAGCTCCAATTTTTTTTGAGTTCCATTTTCTCAGGTTTCATTTTTGAGCAGTTGCTGTCAGTCATCCCTGAGCCATTTCACAACAAATTAAGCTGTAGCCATTCCGTTTCCTGCACTTAAATTCTGAGACATTGGTGAGTGCCGTAAAGCTGTCCATATTTGTGTGCACATCATACAGACTTTTGTAATCGGCTTTTTGTAAAAGTTGTTGGCAAGACAATATGTCCAGGACACTTGAGAAAAAAATTGTGTACTTACTTAAATATTAAAATAAATCAATAGCATTACGGCTCAAAATGGACCCTTGTAATATCCTTATGCAAAAGTTTTGATGAACTTGTGTCTAATTAGCTAATTATTTTTGGGGTGACAATGAGAGTCATCAAGTGTTGTAACATAAAAGTTATATTAGATAGCTCAAAACTGATTTCAGTTATGATATTAGCACAACAAATGACATCTGCAAGCCAAATTTCATCCCTTCAGCTTCCTAAATAACAAAATAATTTTCATTGCCACGTCCCCCCTTAAAGGAGCTCATTGTCTAGAGTCCCTGGAAATTGTTACCTGGCTACTTGCGATTAACTTTTACCTGAAGTGTTCACTAAAGGCACATGCTCAAGATAGCCATGATTGCCAAGCTCTCATGATAGTAGAAAAAAATCTGAAAAACGTATCTTTTCCGCATAGATAAGCTTATACATTTAAAAAGCATTTCCGATGGAGGCGGAAATGTTGTAGGCCCGTGTACTCGGATTTGGGTGCACGTTAAAGAACCCCAGGTGGTCAAAATTTCCGGAGCCCTCCACTACGGCGTCTCTCATAATCAAATAGTGGTTTTGGGACATTAAACCCCACATATCAATCAATCAATGCATTTGTAAAGCTTTTTTCTCAAAATTCATTTTTGGGTCACTTCCTGAGTTACAACATCTTGTTCTTGGTTTTTCTAATACCCTCACTGGTATAAAATTTTGCACCCATAATCGTGAACATGCAAATGGTACAAGTATCTCCTTTAAAACTTGATGTCACCTGTATAGTTATTACGAACCTAAAGTGAACAATAAGTGTAGGCTGAGGATTTTAAGAATTCTCATATCACAGGTTTTCTGGTCCATTAAAATGTCTTATATGCTTTTTCTTTAAATGTATGTGCATTCTACAGCTAATGTAGAACAATATGAGCCCTTAATGGCTGAGAACCATAAATGTCTCGTGGCATAAGGAGTTTGTCCGAAAATCAACTATACATTTTACATGGTCGTGGCATAAAACTAAAACTGTGCAACTTACTATAAAACTAGTTACATATCTGAAATCAGCATAAATGGTCATATATACGGCGAGAATTCTATTGTCCTAAGGTGCAGATTAATACAACTTTTTTTTTTCGGAATATCATTTCTCCTTAGTGGCTCAGAACCATAAAAGTTTACTGGCATAAAAGTTTGTCCAAAACGAACTACATTTACACATTGTCATGGCACAAAAAAAAAGAACTGTGCAACTTACTATCAAACTAATTAGTAATTACAAACTTGAAATCAGTGTAAAAGATATATATATATATATATATATATATATATATATATATATATATATGTACATACATATAGCAAGAAAACTTTGTTACCCTACGGTACAGAATAACGAATTTTTTTTCAAATCTCATCTCCCCTTAAGTGAAAGGTGAATTTAAGGTGGGAGGCTATCATCAGATACCAACTTTTCTTGTTTATTGAGATATTTTGATGAAATTTTCAGGATAGACTAATAGCAAAATCATTAGAACTACTACTAAATTTCATCAAGTTATGTCCACTGGTTCTCTAGATAAAGCATATGTCAGAATAGTGCTCATGGTTCTTTATTCCAGGCCTGGAGGACTTTCGAAACATCCCCGCCGCAGTGGTCTAGTGGCTGCTGACCCCCAGGTCGCGGGATTGCATTGACCCGCAGGTCGCGGGACTGTGGTTATAGCATTTCCGATTGAGGTGGAAATGCTGTAGGCCTGTGTGCTCAGATTTGGGCGCACATTAAAGAACTTCAGGTGTTCAAAATTTTCGGAGCCCTCCACTACGGCGTCTCTCATAATCATATGGTGGTTTTCGGACGTTACACCCCCACATATCATCAACTTTCAAAAGATGCTTGAACTGTGAAATGGACAATGATGACTCTCAGATTGATACCTCAGGGGGTAACAGAGCTCTTTTTTTTTATTTCTTACTGAAAAGCTTTAGCAGACCATCAAATTTGGTGTTGATGATTCGGGTATTAATCAAGTGTTGATTAGGTATCATAAATAACAGATACACTATATTAAAAAAATAGGCTTGTCTCCCCCTCAGTAATTTATTTATGTACATAACAAAAAAAAAATCTATGAAAATAGAATAAGTGGTTTTCCAGATATGGTAGAACAAGCAGCCTTACTAGCCGAAAAAGTCATTTTGAAAAAACGACATTTGAATTTTTGGGCGCATGGAAATTTAAAACAACCCTGCAGCATAACTGGAGGTCTTCTTTGGCACTTTTCTTTGCCGCCTTTCCGTCTTCTCGAAGGATCTCTTTTTAGCCTTTTTAAAACGCAGTCAATCTTTCTCGCCTGCCCGTTGAATGGCCTGGCCTGGTCACGCTGTATTGCCTGAAATTTCCACTCCGTAGCTGGCATAGTGCCGAGTTCTTCTTGAACAGCAGTGCGTTGTTGATCCACCGCTTCTTTCTCTTCGTACGTCGGAAAACGTGTTCGCAAGTGCACAGTTGACGACCCGTTCGCACTCTTGGAGGATGTAGAAGCCCCTGTCGATGAATGCGAGACACCAGGTGCACTTGCAATGTCGAATTTTTGCACCAGTTGAGCAGGAGTCTCGTGTCTAGGCGGCTTGATGCAACCACACTTTTGTGTAGATGAAGAAGCTGCTCCACGTGTACTGTCGGTGCAATCATCATCTGCGCACGTGTGAGCAGAGAGCCTCGTCATGCGGACAACCTTCATAGATCACTTTCTTGCACCGAACACTTGTTGAGTCTTCCTTTTCGTTAGACGCATCGTGAGCGAATGCAACAACGATCTCGTAAATACAGTTGAAAATTGTCTCGTGAAAACGTTTGAAAATTGTTTCGTAAATAGTTTGAAACGCGGAGAGTATGCGATCGGCTGCAACGATGGACGATAGCGGGTGGAACACTAAGAAAATGCTGAGGACGAAAGAGCATCAGATGACAGAGAGCCGCATTATGTGTAACAGTACTACGTCGTTGCGTGCAGCAGTCAATCACAGTCGTAGGATCTCTCTCGTCCTTGAGGAGCGCGCTCATCGTTCACGCCCGGAGGCGCGCCTCTGCCGCGGGAAACTTCAAAGCTCCCGTGAGTCCTCCAATCATGAGCAGTTTTCTCGTCTCCTGCGCTGCTGCCGTCGGCGCTGGTGGCAGGAAGAGAAAGTGCAAGAATTCACGAACAAAACAACACTAAAATGGCAAAGCTCTGTCAAGCGGTCGAGAAACTGCGATCGCACTAAGTTGGGGCCAATTTGAGCGCTCCCGTGTCACTTGAAGGTTGCGGCAGCTTCTTGTAAACTTTATTTCAAACAGTTTCGCGATGAGTTGGACGTTGATATTACAGAAAAGGTAGTTTATGACACGTACTGCCCGAATATGTGGCTTCCCAAAAATAGACTTTTTCGCTATCTTTTCGTTTTCATAGGTCGCGTGCCCCCTTAATTCAGGTGAATGACACCAGCAATGCAGTTTTGAATCATTTGCATCGCCCTGGTTCATCACCATGTTAATTCCAACTATTTCAATATAGCTTCATTTCTAGTTTTTAGATATGGCAGACAAATTTAGGTGCGTTACGAGTCTCATACAGGCGACACATGCACTGACGTAAGCTGCATATATTGCAACAAGGTACTGTTCACGGCCCATACGCAGCAGCCACTGGAGCCTGTGGCATATAGTGCATTTCGATTTTGGCACCGCAAAGAATGCTTTATTGTTTTGGTGCGATTGTGACAGTTCAGTGTGCAACACCCTTTCTCACTGAAAGAGCTGTGGCTGCATTGTGTGACACTGGTTCAGCGAATCACCAGAGAACACGCTTGGGATCGCACATTTTTCGACCAATGGCATCAACGAAGCAGCTAGGAAAAGAAAGTATCAGCAAAGCTGATGTCAATTGTACTTGACCAATCAGAATACATGAAGTGTTAGCATAACCTGCAAAGTGTTCACTTCTCTACAGAGCAGTCAGTCGAATCACTCTTTTCCTCTATTTTTTCCAGCACCTGTTTGCCAACGCAGTGCTTGGTGAATAGAAGTGCTGGAATCACTGAAGGTAGAGGGCATTCACTTGATCCACAGAATGTATTGTGGAGTACCGTGGCTCTGTATTACAACTTCATAATAACTGTTGGGTGTGGTGTAGTGGGTGAAGAAAAAAAATAGTAAAACTGGTGAAAAATCGAGAGTGCAATTCTTATACAAGTATATGTGGTAAGGGGATGGCTATTGCATAGTTTGCAACAAACGTTTCGGTTATTTAAAATAGTTTTTAGGACAGTTGACACATGCGGCGCGCTGCTTGAACACTAAAAAAGACACGAACCCACGGGTAGAACAAAACATGAGCCCTTGTTGTGCTCGAGTTGTGTTCTACTCACGATTTTTCGTGTGTGTTTCTGTGTGCTGAAACAGCGCATCGCAAGTGTCAATTATGGATAACTAACTAGTCCCTACTCTGGCCCTTGTAGCTGTTTTTAGGTGCTGAAAGTTTCTCTCTGAGTTGTGTTGTATGTGGGATTGGCGGCAATATGGCGTGAGCTATCAGTGTTTGAGTGATCTGACTTTTTTTAAACTGCATCTTTGAGGGGACAGACTGGTTTTTAGGACTAAAAGTGACAAAAAAATTAATTTCTTAAAATTGACATATTTGGCTTCTGCTAGTATTTTTCTATCTCTGCAATTTTTCACACACCAGGAAGTGGTAATCTTTTTGTAATGTCATTCTAAGTGTCAAGATTCTTGGTGCTCTTAACGTCCAGAACCTGTAAAAAAAGTGGGGAACACACTTTGAGGCTTCTTTAGAACTTGCCAGCACCTCTTTAGAAGCTCTGCTACAATGTATGAGCACCTTTATGAGGATTTCAAAACATGCACACCATGATTGTTGCTTTTTGAAGAAGCTGTGTGTTTTCAGTTTTTTCCATTTTTCTCAAATAAGCGAATTTGCAACTGTTTAGTTTTGAGGCTTTAATATCTCTGCAGCTAGGACAGGTATAACAATAATTCTTTTTGCAATGGAAACCTATATGTGTGTAGAATGCAAGTATAAGAGCAGAATTTAGAGCGCAAGCCTTTTAATTAATTACTCATCAAAATTGTAACACAATTTCTACTGCTTTTGAACATGGCTAGTTCATTTTGCTGTAAAATAACCAAAAAAGGCCTAAAAACAGAAAAGTCTTGCTTAATTTGAATCTATAGTCATTAGTCTATGTTGGCATATCCTAAATATCACTTCTAAATGAGCACTTGTTTTGCTATGGCAGCCCTAAACAATAGGGAGGGAACTTAAGTTATCGCAGGAACAAAATAAGTTACAGGAAAACTAATTAAATATTTGAAATCAGCAGAAAAAACTGTATAATCCTGTGCAGTTTGATAAAGATCACTGAAGAAATAAAGAAAAAAATGTCTAAGACCAGTCTGCCCCCTTAAGGAACAGAGTTTAGCATCGTGTCTCTAATTGCCGCATGTTATTTTCCTGATGCACAGGTCAGAGCATACCACAAGAGCTTCTACCGTCCTGAGAATCTGTGTGTGATTGTAGCTGGCAGCATATCGCCCAAAGAAGTACTCAAGGCTCTGGAGCCAATTGAAAAGAAATCATTGCCAAGGTAAGCTACCTGCCAAGACTCCATCTCACAACTACCTTGCAGCCCTGCCGAAGCTATAAGGAGTACACAGGCAGTGTTCTTGAGCAGCATATTTTATAGTCCTGCCAAGACTCCATCTCACAACTACCTTGCAGCCCTGCCGAAGCTATAAGGAGTACACAGGCAGTGTTCTTGAGCAGCATATTTTATAGTCCGGGCATAAATAATTCATTATCAATGACCAAAGAGCTGTGGCTGTGCTTCTTTTCTTGTATGACACGTTACAATGAAGCATTTTGTGTTAAGCTCTTCACGCATGCATTTCACATTTTCTGAATTATTGCATAGCTTATACCGGTGTCACACGGGCACTTTTAATCGCGATCAATGTTGATGCGGACTAACCACAATCCGGATTAGGTGGTGCTACACTGTCATATTTAATCACGATAAGGCGTGATCGGGATCAAGTTTATCGCGATCCATTCATCGGGATCTGCATGAGAGATCGCGATTTTGCTGTTGTCTCCATCTCCTGACCGAGCTTGTTGAAAGCACAAAAAAAACAAAAAAAATCCAGCATAGTTCAATAAAAACATTTTAAAACAGCTAAATGTTTATGAAAAGCAATTTTAAAGTGTTTATATTGGGAAAAATGTCTGAAATATTGCATATTTTAACATTCGTTAGCATGTAGTTACGGGAGAAGCAGACGACCGTTGCCTTCCGCTCTTGCTTCAACCCACACCGCCGAGCTGTTCGAGCAGCTCGAAGCAAACTGAATATGAGTGTCGTAAACCTCTCGACTACATCGCAGCGTACGCGCACTTCGTGGTCAAATGAAGGGACCTCCACATTAATTGACTGCTGGCAGGAAAGACTGGGAGGCTTGAGGCGCCATAGAGAAACGCTGGTGTATACAAGGAGATCCCCACTTCGCTCCGACTGGACGGCTACAAGCGGGGGCCGTCAGAAATCAAAGTGAAGATCAAAAATCTCACACAGCAATACAGGTAAGTGCACAAAATACTCTGTGAAATGGTGTATTTATGAAATTACTTTGTAGTGGCTCACAGTTTTTCATGTCCGTGCGTTCTTTGCATGAATAACATTGCTGATAAAGGCCTCTATAGAAATAGTGTACGCTGATTTTTGTGATTGACGTGTTCAGTGCTATTTAGCTTTCTGAGACCCAGCAATGGGAAGTTTGTTGATGTAATAAACAAATAGTAACACAGCCCACCAGGGCTTTCATAGCACTTGCCTCCTCCTGAAAAAGTGTTTCTCGGCTGCTTGTGGGACCCGTGCCGCCATGTAGTGAATATGGTCGAAGTCTGTTTGTTTTCGGTTTCTTGGGAGCACTCGAAATAACGGGACTGAGCACGAACAACTTTTACTGCTACCGCCTAAGAAGTAAAGGAGTTTATATTCATTCTTGGATGTCTTAAGTGTATCTAAGCATTAGTTTCTGTTCGTAAAAGGTTCAAGCACGCAAAGAAATCCAAATTGGGGAAAACATTTTTTTTTATGCAGAGTGAATCTGACAATGTCCAACATAATGGGTGTTGGGTCACAATGACAACAAAAACACGACAGTATGCTCATGTGCTCTCTCGGCACTCTACAGAGAACAGCACTTGTTTTGCTGCAGTTATAATTATTACATATTGGCATCACTTATTTTCACTTGTAGGTTACGATGCCATGGCCCAGAAAATATTACCATTAATAATTATAGTTTGTTTGAAAGCAGTAAATAAAAGTATATATGTAATGCCATATGTCCTCCTCCTCTGGCCTCAACTACGGCCTACTTTCGGTTACCCAAAACAGTCTCCTAAGAGTGCCAATATCCAATATAATGGACAACGTGCTGCGGCCAATTAACATTATCATTTGAAAAACTACGTGACACTTCTCACCTTAGCACTAAGAAAAATCACCTTTGAAAGTTTAGCAAAAATATATGACCCTAAATTCTTGGTCTCGGGAGGTTAGAGTACGTGCCTATATGCCCCAGCTCAAGGGACAAAATCTGGTGAGGCGCACGTACTACAAACCTCTTTATGTAAACTACAGTGTATACGCTAGAATTACGTCCTACTTTTTCATTTTATGCATGCATTTATGCTTTGTGCAGACACTACGTAAAGACGGGACAGACGACTGGCTCAGCATCAGTTAAATAGCCCTATTCCCAAAAAATTCATTCTTTCTTGGGATGCCTCCCGGTAAACGACGCGAGTCTTGTGCAAGAGACAAGCTGCGGAGAGGAAGGCACCACTGTGGAAGAGGTATGTGAAATACTTTTTTTTGTTTAGATATTCCATGGCAACAAAAGTGTGCTGATGTAGCCCTCATGCTCGCGAGTTAAAGATTGAAAGGGTGTATACGAGATATTTTCAAATGAACAGAAATAATGTGCGAGACATACAATTTTAGTAGCATTGTTTTTAGAAACATTTTTATTGAGTTTTGACCAGCCAGCGCACGTCATTGCTGTTTTCCTGTTTTTCTTTTTCTTTTTACGCAGCTCATCAGCGGTATGGTGTGCAGTGGTCGCCAGAACAATGAACATAGTAGCCCTGAAGTAAGCGAAAGCACGGGAATCTCTTAAGATCCACCGCCCGAAGCAGCTGAAGAGGAACCATCGGCTGTTCGTTCCACATCCAGCTACGGCGCAATGCAACTAAAAGGAGGCGTGGCACCACCTCCTCAGAGCTGCGCACGCTGAAGAAATGGAGCTGAGAGAGTGCCACTTGAAGCTTCAAGAAAAATGTTTGATGCAATAGGTACACCTTTTGGTACGCTTAACTAACACCCTTGTGTTGATAAATAATATTAAGGAAATAAAGAAAACAGTACTACAAAAGTAGGTGATGTCAGTGCCTCCTTAATTCTCTTTCCTCTGTTTGTAGTATTGTCAAGAGCTCTTCTAACTGCCTCTCCACCGACGGCGCTCTCACAAGTGCTGCTTTCTGGTTGTTCAAACTGTGTGTGCTGGTTAGAACGTCGGAGGTCCAGTGTTGCATCACGCCTTCTCCGCACTCCTCGCAGGTCCCAGTGAACCACCGATATCCTGGCAACGTAGAAATAGATCCATACGTCTATGTCTATCGATAACATCTAATTAACATCCCCATAATGTACCTCTTACAGTATAGAGAGCTGACGTATTATTAACGTCGCATACACTTCTCCCTTAGACAAAAACCAGACGTTGCAAATGATGTCGCCTATACGTGCTCACAACATCAAATGCATCGCGAACTTTCTGTCTTCTAAAACCCCTTAAGATGACTTTATAATGCTAAATTTATTCTGGCATGTAAAATCTAGAAAGAGCTTGGAAATAAATTGACATGTAATGTTCAAGCGTACGTAATATGCATAGACTTACATGTGTGACCATAAAATTAGCATGCGTGGCGTTAGTGCTGCTGTACATGATAGCACGAAATAGTGCACGCTGAAGGTTTTTTAGTGTGGAGCACTTTAGGGGCCGTGTGGTCGTCGCTTGGCGTACAATTAGAAAGAGGTAGCAAGCGAGAATTAGAAAGAGATGGAAAAAGAGAAAGGTAGAAAGGGCAAGGGAAATAGATAATTAGAGGAGCAATAAAGACAGAAAAAAAACTAAAAAGAAAGAGAACAGCAAAAAGATAGCTCAAGAGAAACAAGGCAGACTTCCCCTCTTTCTTCAGGCTTCTTGAAACCACTAGTGCAAACCTGCCTTAATTTATTTTAACCACCGTACTGCCCCGTTTGAGCAAACATACAAGGTTGACCACATCCAGAATTCAAGTCAGTAAATCCAGAATGTTTATTCAACCTCAAGAAGGAAACATATATGTCCTCTGATCAAAGTAACAATAAACACACTAACAATTTCTTAGAATTATGTATGCAACACCAGCTTTCATTCAAGGGCTTCAATACAAGCTAGAATGAGGTGTTCATCTTGGATTAGACGAGCGTGCAGGGCATGGCTGCCCTTTGATGCGAAAAAATGTTGGAGAGAGTCCAAAGGTATGTTCTCTCTCAAAACACTATGCATAAGTTCAATGTAACGTTACTATAGTTTACACATTACACTATAAATGAAAACACGGGTGTCGACAACACTAAAAGAATGCTGGGGTGCCTGAATACATTGAATATATTTAATCCACCACATTAAAACTTATTTTGGTTTCGGTATCAAAGGTAGGCTTTGCTGTGACGTGTAAGTCTCCCGTGACGTCACGGGCAAAGTGCAACTCGTGAAAGATGCACCTGCTGTCCTTTGCTGTCAGTCACACGTGGTTCATGATGAGTGAACAGCTGTCCAGCACCCCCAAAAAGTGATTTCTGCAATTTAGGCTGCATGCTGGACGCAGATTTCACAACCTACTGAGCTATTTCGAAACGGCATAACACTATGATGGTGGTGGAGCTGCTTTGCACATGCTGGGAGGCATGGGCATAGCCAGGAGGTGGCACATTGAGCCCGTGCTGCCCCTCCCCTCCGAATTTTGTTCGCCATAACAGAGAGAAAAATGACTATTTCAAAGGGGTGCTCTTCCAGAAATAAAGACGGTGCCCCCCCCCCTTCCCCCCATAAAAATATCTGGAGTCCCTCGTGGACACCCTGGTGGCTAAAGCTTAAACTCCTCAGGACCGTATATAAAGTTCTTCATGACTGACGCGTTTGCTGAAAGGTGACAACTTTAAAATCAAAGTGACATATTTTATAAGTGTTTCCCAGCTCCTGTTCGGGAAAGCGTTAGCACTGCATGTCAAGAAAACTAAAAACGTCTGTTTTGCTGCACCTCAAATCGTGTCGGTACTCCTTTAGGCTTTTCGTTGTGCCAGGCAGAGCGAACAGAAATGATGAAATCTTTAATGATTGGCTCACACCTCTTAGAGATTGGCCAAGAAACTATTGATATCTAAATTAATCACATGGACTATTGAATTATAGAATTGTTGGAGTGAATTAACAGTGCTAATGTGAACTTTCGAAATGATCATCAACATAAATTGGTACGCGCTCTCCTCGTCCTTTTTAATCTCTCAGTGCTCTTCATCTTCTGCTTCGCTACCAAAACCAATGCCTCCTACACCTACGCCGATTTCTCCAGTGTGGCCTGTAATAAAGCTGATGGGTGTGAGGAGAAAAGTAACTGGGAGACTGAAAGAAACAGAGCCAGGACGAAGGATATAAAAAAAACGAAAATCATTGCAAAAAGAGAGAACCAAGGAAAGAGAACAAAATAGAGGAAAACGTGGAAAGAAAATGAAGAAAGTGAGAAATAGGAGAGACAGCGAGAACAAAGGTAGGAAAGAAAAAGGTAGAAACAAAGATAAAAATTTAAATGGAACAAAAAAAACAATAAATGGGTCTTATCACCAGCTATATAAGAACGCTATTGTAGCAGCAGGTAGGTATATTGTTTGAAACCACCTTAATTCAGCCCACGTATGGAGACCATACAGCCTAGACACACGCGAACACACGGAGAAATCGTTAAGGCTGTCCGCCCCCCCCCCCCCCACAAAAAAATAGGGTTCCACCAGTTTCTTGCCATCATTTCGCTCCGCCTCATATAGTAGGCGCAATGAATACGCAGCACGAAAACTTGCTCTTCCAATCAGTGTACCGTAACCGCTTGAATTTACTGCTTGACGAGGTTGTATTATAGGTAGGTGTAAATCGGCTTCTTTGTAATTCCTTAGAACACGAGGCAGTAATTGGCAGACTAAGTGCTGCGAACTATTGACGTGTCACAGTGTTGCTCACGGCAATCAGCATTAAAAATGATGCCCACAGCTAACCTCATTAGTCCACCTAACTATATTAAACTGTCGAACAATTTGCCTGCTTTTCCGACTGACATGGTCTGACAGCGCTGAAGTACTTCCGCACTTCGCTAAAAAGCTAGCAATGTGCGCAGGTGACAGCGTTGAAGTACTTACACACACACTTCGCTAGAAATCTAGCAATGCAGGAGCAATGGCCACCGGAGATCACGGACTATGCCTCCGGGCACCTTGCGGCTCTATTCGCCGCGTCTGTGCAAAGTGACATACTGGCTGTGCGAGTGGGCAAACACCGTCCGTTTCAGATGAACTAGGCCATAGAACGGGTCCAAATTTTCTTAAACTTAGAAAAGTGGTTGACAAAAGAATACGGCACGAACTTCACGTGCAAAGCCTCGAACAATATGTACTGGCGGGTACGGCTCCGAAGGGGCTGCGCTTGTCGCTAACACCATCGATGCATAACTTTGCCGAAGGGGAAATGAAAACGGTGGAATGAAATTCTCGATCACGCCACACAGGAGCTAACGAAGGTCACCATGGAACACTGTAGAAAGACTCTAAACGCACTGACAGACGAGGAGCGGTATTAGAAATAACTTTTCTCTTTCGGAGTGGGAAGCTAAAGAACTAGACGTATTTGAGCACAAAAAAACGGAAGAAATTGAAAAACTTAAGAGGAAGAAATTTGCGCGGGACAATGTGTCACAAGCTATACCCACTGCTCCTTACAGAAAAATACCAAATCATCTCACGTTCAAAAAATTTGCCACCAAACCCCAAAGAGCCAAACGTTATTAACCTTTCCGACAAAGAACTTAGCAAAGAAGAATTGAGTATACTATCACGCAGACTTACATTCTGCCCTGGCAACGGAATTATGATGAATTCACGCTCCTAAAAGACCTAGACAACTTCGCACGAAATTTACGATTCGGAGGAATATTATTTTGATAAACCCGAAAAAGGTAACGCACTTTTTCGTGGGGTAATCGGACGGCAATGGACCCCAGACGCCAACAGAGATCGACATCTGGATCTCTATATAGACGCGGTTCAAAAAGATGTTATACATGCGTACAAGTGCACAAACCAAGCATGAATAACATATCAAAAAGAGAAAAAGAGGCACTACTCACGTTGAGCAACTGCGAAGATCTCGTCATTAAACCAGCAGACAAGGAGGCGCGATTGTTGTTCTGAATAGATCGGACTACATTGAGGAAGGAAAGCGACAACCAAATAACAACAATTCTACAAACACCTCGACTTTGACCCTACCACGGAGCACAAAAGATCATTGTAACAACCCTAGAGGATCTCACACGTGAAGGCGCATTATTTCAAAGCTTAAAAGGCACTTATTACGGTACATTCGGCGCCCTGGTCGTTTTTACATGCTGCCGAAGATTCATAAAGAGAATAACCCTGGCAGACCCATTATATCAGGCACGGGAACGTTAACGGAACCCATTTCCAGTTATTGATTCTTTCATCAAAGACATACCACCCACACATGAGTCCTTCTTGCGTGACACAAACCACTTCCTTCGGGAAATAGCAGACGTGAAAATTCCAGACGGTGCATTTCTCGTAACATTGGATGTTAGCTCACTCTACACAAATATCCCACATGACGATGGTGTAAGGGCGCTTGTTGAATCGTATGGCACACACAACCCGTCGCTTATCCAAGCAAAAAAGTAATTGAAATCCTCACAAGACTTGTACTCGATTTGAACAGCTTTGAATTTAACAACCAGTACTATCTTCAAATCAGTGGTACGGCAATGGTACAAGAATGGCCCCAAACTACGCTAACATATTCATGCACCACATAGAGTCCAATTTCTTTCATCTTGTAATATCAAACCATTACTCTATAAACGGTACCTAGATGATATATTCAAAATTTGGACACATTCGGAAAACGAGGTCCTTAAATTCATACAGGCATTCAACCAGGTACACCCCAGCATTTATTTTACACACACCTACTCTAACCCTGAAATAAACTTTCTTGATGTACTCATTCGAGTTGACGATGGTGCGTTAGTAACTAACGTAAACAGAAAACCTACGGAAAGGCAACAACACCTGCACTTCAAAAGCTGCCACCCGCGACATTGCAAGACCAGCATTCCCTATTCCCAAGCACACAGATTCCGACGAATCTGCTCCCGCACCGAGGACTTCCACAAAAACAGCACACATATGCGCGAAGTACTCCTTAATCAAGAATACTCGCCAGCTATCATCGATGACGCCATCAAAAAGCTGAAAATCTGGACCGCCAGATTCTTCTCAACCACCAGAAAACACCGACCAACACCGCAACAAAAACTTGCTATTAACTTTCACGAGCAACCCACCGAACATAAACACGGTCTAAGAAGACACTTTAACATATTGGAACACAGCGTGCGACTATCCAAAATTTTCACTTCTCCTCCTTGTGTTGTATACAGAAGGCCGAAAAATATAAAGGATCATTTAATAAATTCAAAGATAGGTGTGAAACCTCAAATTGGGTGTCACCCTTGCGGAAAAAGCAGATGCAAGGTATGCAAACACGTGCAGACTACGACAGTGGCGAAAAGCACCCACTCGGATTTTAAGCACAGGATAAGACGTGCACTAGACTGTGACTCAGACAACGTCATATACCTCCTGGAATGTGAGGTATGTGACAAGCAATACGTGGGCCAGACAGACACTCCGTTTAGAATTAGATTCAACAACCATCGGGCACATGTACGATCTCTGCCAGGCCTTCCACTTTCAAAACACTGCACGTTAAAAGACCACAGCTTTGATGACATCAGGGTTAAACTACTAGAAAACAACTTCGAACAATCAGAGAACGGGAACAACGGGAATCTTATTTTATCTACAAATTTAACACGATAAAATACGGAATAAATGAACACCCAGGCAATCTGTCTGCGTTACGATCGCTAAAAGACGCAAACGCTTCTCTCTAATCAGTCCGGTTTCATTACGACAAAATATTACCGCTAACAAAGCTTTTGGCCTATGCATCTGACAACATAGAAATGATTTGCCTCATCAGGCACAGCCGGAACGCACAGATAAGTGGTCCGGATGTGTACGGTCCCCCCCACCCTTTCTTCTTTCTTTTTTTCTCTTCTTTGAGTTTCAACGCACATTCTGTTCCTTCACTGACAAGGAGCTGACAGCTAGGTGGTTTCGTTAGCTTTTTCATACATGTGCGCATGTCTTGCCAGTGAACCGCAACTTCGTGGTGACTGTCCCGGATGTCGTAGAGTCTCCCTTCCCCCCCCCCCCTGTTCTTTTTTTTCCTTCTTTAATTTTTAGCGCACATTCTGTTCCTTCACTGACAAGGAGCCAATGCATATAATGAATATCGATGGCGGTGCCTCAATCGCCGGCTTTTTCGTTCCTCCCGACGCCACCAGCACGCACTCAAAGTGCTTAAGCCCTCCCCATTACTGTCATAACTTCAAAGAGGATCAAGCCGCCAGCGGACTACACGGAAAGGTGAAATACAAAAACGGCGGCTCCCTGCCAACTTGGGGAATAGTGGGATCGGGGGAGGTATTGTTGACAATGATGACATTGCTCATCACCTCTGCCCTACTCTGTTGAAATGCTGCCCCTTTCTAATTACGCCGTGTCGGTCTTGCTTCTTCTCCTAGATTTTCTATATTTATTTAATGTTTGTCCTCCCGTTTCACTGTTTTTTTTCTCTCTCTCTTTTGACCCCTTCCCTCCTGTCTCGACAGTCTATAAGAAGACACGGAACATGTGTAAATAGTATTATGCCTTGAAAAAGACGGGGTTCCCGTCGAAACTTCGGCACAATAAACAGTTGTTATGTGAAAGTGCATCTACTTCATATTATGACCTTTTATTCTGCATATATATATCTATATATATATATATATATATATATATATATATATATATATATATATATATATAGATATATATATATATATATATATATTGTGGTAAAGCCTTTGAACAGTGGGTCGTCTTCTTCAGCGCCTTCTAGTGGGTCACCCTTTTCATAAGAAGAAGAGCTGCTCGCACTGAGTGTCGACCCCCCATTGACTGTCGCTGTCGTGAATCATCGCTGAGTGTCCGCCAATAAACCGCCTAACAATTTGGTGGAGAGTGCTGAGAGTGCTGTGCCCTTCAAACACCTTCGGTCCGCATTCGATGCCCTTGGAGCTTCGATCCCGTACCGTGCTTCCAACCATGCACCAAGACGCCGCCCAGCAAACTCTTCCTCCTACGCCGACGCCATGTCCCGGTGTCCCCCGCATCCGCGACCCTCCTGTCTTCACTGGAGCGAATGGCACCGACGTCGAGGACTGGCTGGCCTTGTACGAATGCGTGAGCGTCCCCAACCATTGGGACGAGGCAGGTAAACTCGGCAACCTGTTTTTCTATCTCGCGGGTGTGGCCGGCATGTGGTACAACAACCACGCATCGATTTCCCACTTGGTCCGCTTTTAAAACCGCCTTCGTCGACGTGTTCGGCCGTCCTGCCGTCGTAAGCTGCAAGCTGAACAGCGTTTACGTGAACGAGCCCAGCAGACCGCGCGTCCATCGCAAGTTATATCGAGGACATCCTTGACTTGTGCAAGAAAGTCGACCTGAACATGTCAGAGGCTGAAAATCACGCATGTTCTAAAAGGCATCGCCGACGATGCCTTCACCGTGCTCCTGGCAAAGAACCCCCGCACTGTGGCAGAAGTCATCATGTTATGCCAAAGTTACGACAAGCTGCGGTGGCAGCGCTTGATTACCCGTCGACCACCACCACGTGATGCTGATCTCTCGGCCTTGTCAGCAGTTCCTGACCACGCAACCTTGCTCGCCGAAGTCAAGTCGTTCGTGCGTGAGGAAGTTGCCCGCCAGGTCTCTTCTATGACTTTTGCTTCCCCACAACAGGCTCAACAGCCATCAAGTACACTTCTACCTCCGCTCCGCCGAGCCATTCAGCAGGAAATCGCGGAGGTCGTCCCTGAATACCACCAGCCGCCTCCTGCATCTGTGCCACTCAACTACGCCAAGTTGTTGCCAGGCCGCCCCCACCGATTTCTGCAACTGTTCCTAAATTACACCGAAACCGTCGCGAGGCCCCAGGCCTTTGGAGAAACTGTCTCGCCTACATACGCCGGCGTCACCCCGTGCCCGAGTGCCGACTACCATGCACTCATATCAGCAGCCGGCTCGCCAATCGCGTTCTGCGACATGGATGCGACACACAAACCAATGGCGCACTGCTGACAATCGCCCCATCTGCTTTGCTTGTGGTTGCGTCGGTCATGTAGCACGCTATTGCAATCGTGTGCAGCAACCGCAGGTCGCCTCCAACTTTCCAGCCAGTAAAGCCGCTCTTATGACCAACCGCCGCCTATGTCACAGGTCCCGCCCCGTTCCGTCTACCCGCCGTTCACCATCTCCACGACGTCGCTCACTGTCGCCAATGCGGCCACGTCCCCTCGAGGGCGACCAGGAAAACTAATCGTCGCAGTCCACGAGGCAAGGGCTGCGACGCTGTCGAACATGCGGAAGCCCCCAGGAAAGCCCGTCGAACGTGATAGACGTGCTTGTGGATGGCGTTCGTGCATCTGCCCTTGTAGATACTGGAGCCGCCATATCCGTGATGGACGAAAAACTTAGCCGATTATCTGCGCAAAGTGACCACGCCGCTTTGTGGGCTCTCCCTCCGTACAGCCAGCGCCCAAAGTATTCACCCTACGGCGATGTGCACAGCCCGCCTCATGATTCAGGGCTTGATGTATGCGGTCGAATTCATCATTATTTCTTCATGCTCTCACGACGTCCTCCTAGGATGGGATTTCCTCTCCCGCCACGACGCCTCATTCATTGCGCACCAGCAGAAATAGAACTCACGCCATTCTCTTCTTTGACGCCGGCCGACAGTCCATCCGCTGCAAGCAAGTTACTCGTCAGAGACGACACTCAAGTGCCTGCAAACTCGCACGTTGCGGTGTCGCTCTACTGCGGAAGCCTTTCTGACACCGCTGCACTCCTCTCGCATCTCATCATGTTTTCATAAGAAAAAGCTTGCTGGTCCTTTGCGACCGTGCAACTCACTCACGGCAGCACCACTATTTTTGTTGGGAACTCCTTCATCTCCGTACAGCGTTACGGTTGGGTGCGAGGGGAATGTCTCGGCAGCGTGGAACCCATCGAAGACGTGCAAGTTAGGATCAACCCGATGACATGCACTTGCTCAAGTTCCTGTACGCTTGGTGCTGTTTCGACATCTGCTTCATCATCCGATGATATATTCGGTACCTGCACACCCGACGACCTTACGCAGGGCCAGCGTTCCCAGCTTTTGGGCCTGTTGGAAGAATTCCGCCTCTTCTTCGATGTCGCTCAACCTTCTCTCGGCCGCACATCCACTGTTACGCATCGCATCGATACAGGCGCACAGCCACCGCTGCGGCAACAGGTCCATAACGCGTATCTCCCACAGAACGCCGTGTAATCAACGAGCAAGTCGACGACATGCTTCGCCGCAATGTTATTCGCCCCTCTAGCAGCCCCTGTGCATCTCCTGTCGTTCTCGTCACGAAGAAGGACGGTCTTTGCGGTTCTGTGTGCACTACCGACGCCTCAACAAGATCACTCGTAGGACGTGTATCCCTACCGCGGGTAGATGAGCGATTGACCGCCTGCAAGGAGCAGAATTCTTTTCATCCCTCGATTTGCGCTCAGGGTACTGGCAGTACCTATGGCTGAGGACGCTCGACTGAAGACCGCTTTTGTCCACCCCCGACGGCTTGTACGAGTTCAACGTTATGCCGTTTGGGCTGTGCAATGCGCCGCCACCTTTGAGCGCATGAGGGATACCAGTCTGCGTCCTACTTCGGCGCTTCATTCGAAACTTCGCGACTATCATATCGCCGCTGACAAAGCTTTTCGGAAGTAAGGGTCTCTCCATTCGTGGTCATCACAGTGCGACGACACTTTCAGAACACTTGTCGTTTGTTGACGTCCGCCTTCTATACTCCGCCACTACGACACTACGGCCCTACAGAGGGACACACGGATGCATTGGTGTCGGCCTCGGCGCTTCCTTGCGCAGCGCAAACCAGGTTTCCCGGAATATGTCATGGCGTACGCGAGCCGTACGCTTACTGAAGCCAAGACTAATTACACAGTCACCGAGAAAGAATGTTTGGATCGTCTGCGCCTTGCAAAGTCCCGGCCTTATTTTTATGGTCGCCCATTTGATGTCGTCACCGACCACCACGCACTATGCTGGTTGTCGTCATTGAAAGATCCTCAGGCCGTCTCGCCCGGTGGGCACTTCGCCTGCAAGACTATGATATCCGTGTTCTGTACCACAATGGAAGGCAACATGCTGACGCCGACGCCCTGTCGCGCTATCCCTTGCCTGACGACAATGCCAACAACTCAGTGTCTCACCTTACCATTTATTCGATTAGCATTCATGCCATTGCTACTGAACAGCGCAAGGATCAATGGATTGCCTCACTGATAGACTTGCGACTGATCCATCCACTCCATCCACTCGCGCGTTGCGTCGTCAAGCCCACCGTTTCGCCGTTCGCGACGACCTCCTCCACCGACGCAATTACAACGGTGACGGCCACAAGTGGCTACTAGTCATACCTCGCCGTCTGCGCTCTGACATATGCGAATTCTTTCATTCTGATCCGCAATGTGCGCACTCCGGGGTATTGAAGACTTACCACCTCATTCGCCAACGGTACTTTTGGCGCGGCATGTACCGCTACGTGCAGAAATTCGTTCGCTCCTGCATAGAATGTCAGCGCCGCAAAACTTCAACGCAATTGTCGCCGGTAGGTCTGCAACCTCTACCTTGCTCTGCCAGGCCGTTTGGGCGCGTTGGCATTGATTTGTATGGGCCACTTCCACTAACGTCTGCTGGTAACGCTGGGCCATTGTTGCTGTGGACCACCTCACGCGATACGCCGAAACAGCCGCTCTTCCCGCGGCTACAGCGAGCGATGTGGCCTCTTTCTGCTCCAACGATTCATTCTGCGACACGGTCCACCCAGGAAGTGCTCAGTGACCGAGGCCGTGTCTTCCTGTCTGAAGTCGTTGAAGCCATTCTCAAAGAGTGCAACGTTGTTCACCGCAAAACTGCTGCTTACCACCCGCAGACGAATGGCCTCACCGAACGCTTCAACCGTACGCTCAGCGACATGCTCTGCAAGTACGTCACCACCGATCACACAAATTGGGATTCATTCTACCCTTCGTCACCTACGCATATAATACCGCCCCTCAGAGCACTACTGGCTTTTCACCTTTCTTTTTATTATAGTGAAGGCACCCGTCACACACCATCGGCACGATACTTCCGTACAGGCCAGATCCCTCTGAGTGGGCACCTATTTCTGCTACAGCCAAGCTTGCTGAAGGAGTGTCGAGAGCTTGCAAAGACCTTTACTGCGCATGATCAAGAGCGGCAAAAAGCATTCGCGCTGACGCCAGCACTGCTGCGCCCACGTTCCTCCCGGAAGCGCTCGTCTGGCTCTCGATCCCTACTACTGCAACTGGCCTATCTTCAAAACTATTGCCCAAATACGAAGGCCCCTACCGTGTCGTCAAATGCACTTCCCCAGTCAACTACTTGATTGAACCCATCGAACCATCTTCGGACATGCGTCGTCGAGGACGGGACATTGTTAACGTGGAGCGCCTCAAGGCCTACCATGACCCGCTCATTGTAACCAGCTGTTAGGTCCCAGGCGGCTCCCTTTTCGTACCGGGGTAGTTGTGGTAAAGCCTTTGAACAGTGGGTCGTCCTCTTCAGTGACTTCTAGTGGGTCACCCTTTTCATAAGAAGAAGAGCAGCTCGCGCAGAGAGTCGATCCCCGCATTGACTGTCGCTGTCGTGAATCATCGCTTAGTGTCCGCCAATAAACCGCTTAACAATATATATATTTGAATCTAAATGCAAGGTCAACAGCGGTAGCGGCGTCGGTACCGAAGCAGCAAGAGCAGGCCGAGTATACGGGCAGCGTCGCAGCAGCAACCAGGCAGTCTTAGCTCGTGCCTCGCACCAACGTGTCGATGTCGCTGCCGTAGTGGGCA
>NW_023608300.1:0-29970 GCF_013339725.1 Rhipicephalus microplus | reverse complement strand
TTTGAAGTACATAATATAAATTTTTTATGAGGTAATACATAAAAAGGTGTCGTATTTGGATAATAAATTGCCATATTCAAAACGGGCATGTGAATTTGTGGCTTTATATGAAGCTTGTCCAGTGGCATGATCATAAATTTGAGAGAAAAACATCATTGTCAAGGCAACAACAAAATAGGAACGAAAGGTAGCTTTATCATGTATCAAATTTAGTATATTTGCTTAGTTTATGGTGGTCTCTTATCGTCAGCATGCTCTGAGTTCATGAATTTAAAAGGCCACCTTAAGTCTGTCCCTTTCCAAACGGCTTTCGTTGGCGTCAGAGAAATAAAAAAAATAGAAGTCAAACCATCATTCAGTCCTTCCTTGCCACGTCCCATCGTTTTTTTACTTGTTCTTCTCTCCTGTTCGACTTCCGTCTTCCATTCATTTCGGTTCCCGTTGAGAATTCTCCAAAGACCCATCAATCCTAAGTACGGGCAGCCTTCACCACTGGTAACGCGCTCTCTCAGCGGACAAGGATTGGCCACCCTGGTGCAGTATCTTGCCACTACCTCCCGCAAACATACGTCAATTAACTCACAGCCTTCAGTCCCCAGCAGCTGCGAAGCAACTGACCATGGCGGCGGTTAGATCTCCAACGTAGCAGAGGGTGCTAAGAATCTCTGAACCCAGACAGGCCACAATCGGAACCTGAACTTGGCAACGTTTACCGCGAGAAACTTATGTAGTGAGGCAAGTCTGGCTGTACTATTCGAGGACTAGAGCGTGTGATTGGGATGTAATATGAGTCAGTGAGGTTAGAAGGACAGATGAGGCCTATACAGTGCTACAGAATGGGCACGTCATTTGCTATTATGGGCTAGCTGTCAAAACAGAAGTGCGCGTGGGGTTCCTTATCCATTGAAATTAGCTTGAAACATAATGGAATAATATAGAAGCAATGAAAGGGTGGTAGGTATCGCGAAATTAAACTCAATAAGAGGTACAAGGTGAAGGTGGTACAGGCTTACACGCCTACATCCTGCCATGATGACGCGTCAGTTGAAAGCTTCTGTGAAAACGTGGTATCGGCAACGAAGTAAAAACAGTACACTATAATGATGGGCGACTTCAATGCCAAAGTAGCGAAGAAGCAGGCTGGAGACCAGGCAGTAGGAGATTATGACATCGGTACTAGAAATGCCAGAGGTGAGCTATTAGTGGAATTCGCAGAACATAATAATCTACGGGCACTCACTTTATTCATATAAGTGAAGCCATCCGTTCTGCCAAACAAGGTCTTTAGGAAGAGGGCGACATATATTTTCTTGCGAAGTAAATGTAGCTGGAACAAAATGTTTAGATAAGACTGTGATCTCAAATGCAAATATTGAGCAAAAATTATGGCGATACTGTTTGTTTCTGAAAAAGTACAATTGTTTTATACGTCACCTATAAGCTGTGTTGTCAAATTTCAAGAAAGTAAAAAAGAGTGGCAGTAAAATAAATTTTGCCGATGGTACACACTAAGCAAAAATTGAGTATTTACAAAATTCTTCTGGCACTAACTATAATCGCTTTCTACCTCGCGTAATTTCCTCACATTATCACCATGATTTCTGCACATTCTGGTAAATAGTCGTAGGTGAAATATAAGCGTGAAATGGTATTCATGATTGAACTGATGCGAAAACTGCGAAAGTCAATGCGAAAGTCATTCTATGGTCATGTTTGTCTCACAGGAATGCTCCCCCAAGTACTCTGATTCTGTATTGTAAGATTATTTGATCGATTGAGTGATATTTGATGTTTAACGTCCCAAAACCACAATTTGATTATGAGAGACGCCGTAGTGGAGGGCTCCGGAAATTTAGACCACCTTCGGTTCTTTAGCATGCACCAAAATCTGAGCATACGAGCCTACAGAATTTCCAGCTCCATCGGAAATGCAGCCTCCGCAGCCGGGATTCAATCCCGTGACCTGCGGGTCAGCAGCCAGGTACCTTAGCCACTAGACTACCCATGGTGGCGCTATATTGCAACATGAAGCACTTACATATCGCAAATAACAATCTTACTTAGATCACGAGATTTCGCTATAAGATATCAAACGGAAATGAAATTGTGACACCTGTGAGCTGAAATGACACCTTATCGAAGACAATGGCAACGTTGGGTCTGTGGGGCGCAGTCTGGATTTCGCGTAAAACAGTAACCCAAGTGATCTCTTTAGTCTAACATAGAATTGTCTTAGAATGTCTGCAGACTTGAGTATACCATTGGCTATCCACTCATTAAAAAGCGTGCTCATCATTGAGTATCCACTAAAAAGCTTAATTTGTTTAAGGAATTAACTTTATTTTGTTTTCTTGCAATGCATTCACAACAGTTGCCAAGTGTGCAGGCCCTCTCCGTGGTTCGCGCTGATTTCTCTAGTCACCATCTTCCGTCTTCGCTGCCCTCGTTGCTTTCACCTAGTGCGCACCAAAGGGCTGGTGGGCCCTGAAGACGCCTACGATGCGGGTTGCTGGCAGGTTGTTGACGCCGACGACGACGACGAAGACGTCCAGGCCTGTCATAGCATCTTCGAGTTCACCCTAGGCTCCAGACTGCGAGGGCCTGGCAGAAGCCGCAACTGACACGTGGACGAATTTTACATGAACTCTGCTTACTAGATATTGCCAATAATTTTGTTTCTCGCGCGCTTTCGCTCTTTAAGAATTAGTTTTTAAAGATCAAATAATTGTTCTTTTGAAATGAACTGCAGTGTTTTACTGTCAACTGTAGCGTCAGAAGAGCTCATTTTGAACTAAAATAAAGGCTCTTGTGCTTGCAAGTGCGTGTACTTGAAGAATTCAACTCTCACACCCGTTCAATGAAGCCCTACATGCATATCTTCTTTGACGCATGGGCGTACAACATGACAGCAAAAGCAAAGAACTCGTATACTGGTGGATTTAACAGAAGACTTGAGACTTTACCAGCCTACGCGGATTCGGTCCTGCTGTAACTACGTGGTAAAAAAACATACATGACAAGTGAATACGCCAGAAAACCTGTACTTCGCAGAATGGTGAGGCACACATTAAGAAGCGAAGCGGGGTAGCCAGAACACAAATTTATACTAAGACATTTTTGCCATTGATGTTGCTTTGTGTTAATGACCCTGCATTATCAGTCTTCAGATGTGCCCCGCCGTGGTGGTCTAGTGGCTAAAGTACTCGGCTGCTGACCCGCGGGTCGCGGGTTCGAATCCCGGCTGCGGCTGCTGCATTTCCTATGGAGGCGGGAATGTTGTAGGCCCGTGTGCTCAGATTTGGGTGCACGTTGAGGAACCCCAGGTGGTCGAAATTTTCGGAGCCCTCCACTAAGGCGTCTCTCATAATCATATGGTGGTTTTGCGACGTTAAACCCCACATTTCAATCAGTCTTCAGATGCAACACGTAAAAGTTCATATCCGAGTATGCAACATACTCAGATAAAAACTTTGAATCGGCATCACATCTGGTAATCGTAATCATCCCCCGTGTTGCATTTGAAGACAGTACAGCAAGATTGCTGAGACCCACCCTCTTCGTAAATAAATTTTTCTCTTTCGGGAAGCCTTCATTCTTTCAAGTTCATTCAATAAACCTCAGTTGATAGTTGGCGCTTGTACTGCCCACTTGTTTTTTGTCTCCTCCCTAACTTCGTTTTCCGCAGCAACTGTAGCGCAATTTCTTCCAGTCGTGAAAAAACAAATTGCCCAACCCCTCGCTTTGCTAAGGAAATTGAGATGTCACGCCAAGCAGTCAGCGAATAGCAGTCAGCCTATGCAATTTTTTTTCGCTTTGAGCCAAGTGGTACGAGGTAGTTCATGTCTTCGTGTAAATTGAGTTGTCGTGCGCGTATAGTTCATTTACCTGGTAAGGTGGCTGCATGCGTCAATATAGGGTAGTTCATTGTAGGAATTTACTCGCGTTACACCAGAGACTTCAGTATCATCACCACGAAGAGCACGTTACGGGGAGATGATGCGCATATCGTATACGTAGCGGTCATAGGAGTGTAACGTACTAGTTTCTTTTTGGGATTCGTAGATATGTATTGTTTATTCCTTTGAAATGATAGTTGATGACTCGCACTGCCGCCACAATTGCTATTGTCCTGATATAACGCTTATTCCGGGTCTTTTTCCCAGACATGTCAGAGCCCTGGGGCGGCTCTGAACTAGAAAAAATACCAAAGCGAATGCTTAGCTTCTATTCTGGGAGCCGGAATTTTATTATCGCTTGCTCCCATCGCATAATTTATTGAATCGGCAACGCCACCGACAAAGACACTCCATTTTCATTGACACAGTCTCATTAGCACTCAGGAGTCTATCACCTGTGGGGCAACCCACCATGGTAGCCTAGTGGCTAAGGCACTCGGCTGGTGACCTGCAGGTCGCGAGATAGAATTCCGGCGACGGGGGACTTGCCAGAGCACCTGTAACATAGACGAAAAAAAAAAAACTTTGCAAGGGTGCACGTAAAAGCATGTCGAGCCGGTTGACGGACATGTGTTGCTCATCGCGCTTCACTCGCAGGGAAAGTGGATAGAGATGAGTCCAGTGAATATAGCCAACGCGGGACCGAATATCGATGCCTTACAGTCAACGTTTAGTAGATTCGGCCTGCCCGAACGGTGCTTCCGATAACGGAACAATGTTCACAAGTGGGCAGTTTCAGTCGTTCATGAATGAAAACGGAATACGCCACTTTCGCATTACGCCTTATGTGTTGTAGGCCCATGTGCTCAGATTTGGGTGCATGTTAAAGAACCCCAGGTGGTCTCAATTTCCGGAGCCCTCCACTACGGTGTCTCTCATAATCATATAGTGGTTTTGGGACGTTAAACCCCACATATCAATCAATCAAAGCATTACGCCTTATCATCCGCATTTCTACGGTTGAGCAGAAAGTGAAGCGTGAACGACTAAACGGGGTGGCTCAAGAAGGCTAGTAGCACACTAAAAGAGCAATAAGACTAAATTCTGTTGCAGTATCACCACACACAACTGCCAAGCTGGAAAACCCTTCATCCTGCTTGCTTTGCAGCCTGGTGGTTGCAATAGATGCCGTATTTTACGTCGTCGATTTTCTCACGCAGATACAGAAAAACTGGGATTTGTAGTACAGTAACTACAATATAGAATTCAGGTGTATGGCTGCCATTGTAGAGGCGCTTGACGGCCACGCATGGTAACCATCAAGGTCACAGACGGCGATCATCATCGTTGGCGAGTAGGAACCAGCTGGGAGCAAGGAAGACAGACAGTGTGGGACTCTCCACTGTTGCAGCAGACGTCAAGCAAAAGCCTGGTGCTGATGCACCGTAGACAGAAGCTGGTGAGACCGGGGCACTAGTGGCCCTAAGAGAATGCCCCCAGGGCCCACGCGATAGTTTTTGGGGATTAACGTCCCAAACCCACATGATAATGAGAGACGCCGTTGGGGAGGCCGTCGAGAATTTGAGACACCTGGGGTTCTTCAACATGTACCTAAATCTAACTACACGGGCCTCAAGCATATTCGTCTTCATCGAAAATAGGGCAGCCAGCGCCGGGATTTTCAATGTCGACCAGCGGGTCTGCAGCCCAGCACCATACACATAAGACCACTGTAGCGGGTTACAAACTTTTGCTAATCGAAACTATTGATATATACCACCCTCTGCAGCAATGACGGTAGCCTTCGGAGTATAATAAATTGCTTGTTGGTGCCATACTATTGAACATGTATACCCCACTTGTACTGCATTGTTTAATTGTGAACAAAGCTGCCGTAAGTGAGTCGAAACCTTCGATATTTCATGTTTTTTTTAAATTTGGTTGGTATCTCTGTGAACAGTGAACATTTTCGAATAGACCACTTTTCACCGCACTCAACATTTTAAGACAAGGTTGTCCAAACGCGTTTCACGCGCGAGAATCACAATCCACCGAAAAAGAAGTTGCACGTGCGTTGCACTCCGCGCGATCGGCTCGTTCTAGAACAACGCTGGACACCGCCATGGTAAGACGCCATTTTCTAGTCTCCTGTTTGAGCTAGTTGGTTTCTGTTGGTTTCTCATTTAACTACTCATTAATGGAGCGTTCATTGCCTCGCAATTATCCCCTGAGTAGTCTCGAAACATATCGAGGCCAAACAATCCAGTTTAAACATAGAATGTGTCATCAGACTTTGTGTCTTCATCACGACAGTCGCGTTTCTAACCTGTTCATCTGAATCCGCATGAGTTCCAGTAATTATGAGTAGCGAGGGCGCGCAAAGAAAAAAAAATACATTTAACTGTTTATTCACTTTTTCAAACAAATGGTTGGGTTTTGGGAATCTACCACTGCAAATCACAGATGTGCATTCGCAGCCTGTGTGAACCGCATGCTTTTCTCGCACCTTTAGATCGAGGACAACGCCCTGAGCAATCGTAGTGATAAATAAATAACGTTTTATTATACAGTAGCAGCATTCCCGTGGTGATACTCATGTCATTTTGGTCACTTTGAACATAAACTTCTTCCCAATTTGTTTTTTGGCCGCTAGCTGTCCTTGTTAGCTCACATTTGCGCATTGTACTATGGACGGCCAATTAGCTCCAAACCACTCAATTTGTTCACATGCTCTAGCAGCATTTTGTGATAACTCGCATATTTGTACGACCACTCAGGCATAAAATGATTGACGTTTTTTTTGCTGCTAAATGTTGATTTATGCTTAGCTTTGTGCAGTATACTGCAGGCGGCAAGTAGCTTTTATAACGACTCAATGGGTTGACGAGTTCGCCATGGCTATTGGTCGAGAAGCTTTTTATCTTTTCCGGCCTTCAGTAGGCGCACATTGTGATATCTTTATCTTGTTGGTTGGGCTGATAATGTGGCATCGCAGAACACGAGGGCAAGATGCGGAATCCGCTTCACCGTAGATGTATTTAGATAGGTAGTTTTGTAGACCCTACCACTGCGTGCCTTGACTGTCATTCATAACAACTATTAAAATAGCCTTTTTTATCCTTCAAAGTACCCCATTTTCAAGTCGCGAAGATGTCACAAGCATGTGTCGATTGACGAATTCTAGCGTCCGTTTAAATACGTTTCGCAGAGCATGGCCCAGTTCATCTCTCTGGCTGGTTACGGCCTAACGCTCGGCCGCCGACGCAATATCCTGGCTTCCCTACATCAGCAGCACACCAGGAGTTCAGCGCCGATCGACAGAGGTGGTCTGGACACTCTATCCGGAGCCTTCTACGCAGCCTGGTGCTATGGTCGACTCGACCCAACAGCGACGACACAGGACCACACGTGCGGGCAGCAGTTGGCGACTCGGGCGTTTGCGCCGTCTTCCCGATGCATGATGCACCTGTGGTACAGCGCCTGGAGGCGCCAACGCTCAACTACACTAGAAAGAAGGTGCTGGTGGGTGCATAATTATAACATATATGCTGCTTCGTAGAACCGGACGAGTAGAATAGCTATTGGCGTATACAGTAAAACAAAACGTGGCTGATCTCTGTTTAGAAATTGTTACAACAAGAAAGGGAAGAGTGTCTTTACAAAGGGTGTTGAGCCTCTGTTGTGCATTGTTTTGTCACAAGGGCGATAGAATGAATGATAATGCTACAAATTGCAAATTCAGACTAAGAACGACAAGCACTTCGAAACTTTCAGCATGCACCTCAAGCAGAAAGCACGCACCGAATGAGCATTCACAACACGTGCGCACTCTAACTACCGTACCAGCTCGACACTTCAAGCACGCTGTTCAACCAGCAAAGAAGACACTCGAAACGAACGCACAAGAAACGAACGCACAATTTGGAGCTCAGTTTAGCTTATTCATCGGAATTTTCCTAAGCTGCATTCGATGGTCTCGCGGCTCAATGCAGTTAAGCGAGTCCATTTGCGTGCAATTAGGCTTTCGATCATGATGCCCGTGCTTTAACTCCATAAAACGTCGTTAAATTTATTGCGGTGAGAAGCCAAAGAACTCGCCCTCCCTCTTACTACATTGCTCGTGCCTCGCGTCAATTGTTATCCCGTTTGCGTATCTGCGTGAGTAGCCGTGATTATAAACATGAATCTTAAGGCAAGTACTAATGCTGAAGATAAGAATATAGGACCATAGGTCGGCAGAAGACGTCGAGATAGTTATACTCACTAAATAAATGTATTTTCTGTTGAAGCTTGCTTGCATGCACACTCGCACAAATTTTTCTGAACTGGGCTCACTGGGACTTTGCTTCATAACTTTTCCTCAAATGGACTCGCTCTCACCAACATTTCTTTTAAAAACTGGACTCACTAGCTTTTACAACTTCACCAAATTATTCCTCCAGCGACTCTCTGAGATTAGGATTCACGCTGCGATGTGAGTCGGAGTCAGTCGACTCGCTAGTCTGCCGTCCTTCAATGCTAACGATGGCGCCGTTTCGCGCAGGGCCACGTTCTGGTTCGCGCATCGCCAAATCTCAAAGCCCTGCACGTGGTGGCCGCGCCACTCGCCGTAACATTCGATATGCCTCTGACGCAAAAAGCGGCCACGGGTTGAGACAACGTCGGCGGCGTCTCGGACAACGACGGCGGCAGGGATTACGAAGGCACTGAAGTCGGTGCGACAGTCCACCGATGCCAGCCGCCAGCCGGCGCCTTTGGCGGCGTCTTAATGTTTTGTTATTTATTATACCTTAATGTTTGTTTAATTTTGTTCCTATTGACTGCTGTGCAGAAAATTTCTTGCACGACAGAAATAAAAAAATTGTATGCGAACTGTGTTTCGCCGTTGTTTTTTTTCGCTGGTTTTATTATGGGAGCTTCGTAAAACATGGGCAGAATGACCATTTATTGCGAATGGCAGATTCATATGACGCTCAGAGTAAATAAAAATTGCATAATATATTCTTAATTTTGCTTTCACTGCAGAACTTCATGATTGTTCAATGAAACCATTGTAGTGAAGCGCTAGAGAAAATTATCGAGTGGCTCACCATGCAGTAATAAAAATATCGTCGCCTGATTATGAACGAGCAAAAGCGGCAATTTAGGTGTGTGCAAAGTCGCCTAAGAAACACAAGCGTTTACTCCGTAAGTTTTTCTAACGGAAATAGTATTTTTTTTTCGCAAGCAGTTATAAAATGACGGTTACAGTGACGCAGAATCGAGCACTTTAGATGTGAAAAGCGATGAAAGTTTAATGCCATTCCTTACGCATTATTCACCATGAGTGACTCGATTGTGAAAGAGTTAAATGTGGGTCATCACACCTAAACTAGTTATAATGATCATCATCGTTAGGTATAATGATCATCATGAATAAATTAGGTGTAAATAATTAAATTAGGTATAATGATCATCATTAACGCTGCAGCATAAAAGATTTGTTGATTCTGTGGGTATACCGACGATTGTCATATAATATAGCTCGGCCCTCCAAAGTAGATTCGTGGCTTTTAAGGCGCTCATGTTTCGCTGTCGCATGGCGTAACGCCTGGTGCGATTCTATGCTTTCGCCGCGCAATAATAAATAGTGAACGCTTTTTTTGCGTAATGTAACCACTTTTGGTATCTATTTGCGTATCTATATATTTATCTATAGGGCGCTCACGTCTGGGTGCTCTCGTGATAACCCCTTAACTTGGCGTGGACTAACATTAGTATGGGAGGGTAAGATTGCATGACCAAGTTGACGCGCTGGTCATATGGAACACCGCAAAATGCTTTTCCCGTCAGTGTGAGGTGACCCTCATAAGCTTTCGCAGTAGTGTTCCTCGGTTAAAATATCTCCAGAAATGAGGGTTTTATTGACTAACCTATTTGAAGTTTGCAATGAAGCGGGAACAATAGATAATTTTCTTCTCACATGCTGCCGCTTCGTCTCACTGTGCCGAATAATTCTTAAGAGACCGATTGGCATGCTGGGCTTGGCATTTAACACATACATCCTTTTATCGCTTGGAACCAGTCAGTTGAGTGCGAGCAGCAGTGCTATTCTGTCAGCGCTACATAAATTCATTCAGGCAACCGGAAGGATACGCTGCTATAGGTACCACCAGAGATATCCAGTTCCTTGTCTCCCTTCTTCATTTTGGCTAATTTGTTTATATATTCTGATTTATCAAACTCTTCTGCCCTTTTCACCTTTTCTTGTAATTTTTTACAGAAACTTTATTTTTGTTCTTATCCGATTTCTCTCTTTTGTAGCAAGCCTTGATTAAAAATTTACATTAGAAGGTACAGGGTGACCGATCCCCCTTGGGTTGTGAGCCGAGATATTCCAGGTGACAAGACAAGGAACTCGTGACCCGCAAGCGCGGGTCGCGGGAACCCAAGTATCCTCTGTCGGCAGGATCAACCCTCGAGTTCTTGGCTTAGTGTTTCTAGGACTGCATCGACTAGAATAGTAGAAGAGTAGATCACGCCCTGCGAGGCCAGCACTTACCGACGCAGGATCTCGTGAATAAAGTCTTTTCTCTCTTCTCAAGACAAGACATAAACTTGTCACAATACCATGGCGTATACGTCGTCAAACACCGAAGCGGAGGTCCATATATATGGTGCGCTGGCGTGCATATCACAAGCAGCCTTTATAGGCCTACTGCGGGGACGAGAAACGCCTGACTATAGATAGCAGAGTCAGTGGGCAATTCTTGCATTATCAAAAATCAAGCTATCAGACACGCGTGCACCAATGTACACACAACACATGTGGTCGCTTGCTAAATGTGATGCCTTTCTTACGTCTACTACAGAAGGTGAAACACGAGGGCGAATGTTGTTGTTCCAAGTTCATTTCTTGAAATGCACCAGCCACGAAAGGGTTGTCACGGTTTCAGCTACTCGCCCATCTTCCTGTCACAAATTCATTCCGCAAGCTTTCGGTAGTTTCATGTAACTTCAAGATTTCCCTGCCTACATGCACACGTCTTGTGTGGGCAGTGCGTTTGTGTCCCTGGCCAGGTAACGTAGCGATGGAAGAATTCGGAGGACACGCCAAACATTGGAGAAGGAAGAAAACCAGGTGGTCCATTGCACTTCGTTGTTAACATAGTCAAGGTGTAAGGGCTTCACATCATTGGCTTGAATTCATGCCTCAAGCTGCCATACCCTTAGGACTGTATTGACCTCTTTCGCGGAACGTTCTCAAAAATGAAACCAGGCGGTTAGTTCCTACTGGCTGTTAAACATGGCACCCACCATTCCACCCCTCACCATGAAATGTTTGGCACTGAGACCTTTACCTTTCGCTGTGTTGCTGACATTCGTGAATTCAAGGATAAGCACTTTCCCACACTCACTGAATTTTGGGTGCACTTTCATCACTTCCGCATAAATCACAATTTTCTGGTTTGAAAAAAGTGACAATTTAAATAGTATTCCTGAGTGATTACGTACAATAAATGAGTAACCACTGAACAGCTTCATGCCATTTTGGAAGTGTCCGCCTCGAAGGATCAGTTGTTGAGGAGAAGGTCGATGATTCGATTCTGGTTTCTACAGTCAAATTTCGGTGTCGGCGGAATCGTAGAGGTCTGGGTAATGTGTGAAGTCAATGCACGTTTAGGAGCACCAGAAATCGAAATAACCAGAGCTCTCCTCTGCGGCGTTCCTAATAATTATATTGTATTTTAATACGTAGAATCCCAGATAATATTGTTTTTGAAGGGCCCGAGTGACGCATTGAAAGACGAGAATACTGGGAGATTGTTGAGTGACACGTGTGTGCAACAGCCTCTGCCGCACATTCACCTAATACAACTGCTTGATCGAGAAATGGGTCTATAGCGAAGGTTGAGGTGCAATCGAAAGTATTTCTGCCGCCTGCGCATTGACACACCACATTGCATAAAATTTAGAAATGCCTAAAAATTGTGCTCTATTTAGCGTATTGTTGCTCTGTGAGCACCATTGCAGGTCTATTAGTGTAGACTTTTGTGATACATGCTTGCAAAGAGCCTCGATTTCATACGTAGAACACAAAACACAGAACAGAATCTGAAAGAGAAGGTTTGATATTTTTTATTTACCAATAGCTTCCTGTACGAGATGACCGTGTTATTCATTCTTTGTGAGGTGACGTGCTCTGGTTGGCACTTATGCGGATGAAGACGTTCACTCCGTGATCATTGCACCACCATCTTTGACGGAGATGTGTTCTGCCAGCTCATTAGGAACGATTTGTTTGTGCCGGCGATTTTCTCGGCATATGGCGCTTAAACTTCAGTAGGGCACTCATGACCTCCTGAAGACAATCCATAGGCCAACGACTAGTTCCGACACACAGGAGCGGCTAGCGATGTCGAGAGAACTGTGCACCAGCGCGATAACGAACAGAGCTTTAGCTTTGCATTGGTTACTGCTACTACCAAGATAGTGCGCCGCAAAAGAAAAAGCGTCCGGCCAATTATCTTAATATTAAAAATTTGTGTTGGAAAGCTTTATTGCACTTACATTTTACCAAAATAAACATACAAGCCAATCACTCTTTTGAAGATTACATCCGCCAAGTGGGGCGAGCAATGGTATCCAACCCTTGTATGCGAAAAGCTTTGTGAATTTTTTTCCGAGACTTTTCATTGAAAAATCATGTCTAAAAATTTATCGTCGTCAGAACAAACTATTTTCAACTAAGCAAGAATTTCGGCAGAATGTGTAATGGCGTAATTACAACGGCAAGGTGTTTCACGGTAGTGTATTAATTGACCTATTTATGTCGTCAGTGACGTCCTCACTCTTGTTTCCTTTTTTAGACACGGCTTTTATTCATCATAGTCTCATTCACTATTTTAGAGGCGAAGCTCCTGAAGCCGTGGGGCGTGCGCCTGCGATGTATGCAGTAGTTGTAGTAGTGGTAGTAGTAGAAGTAGTGGCAGGTAGCATCGTGGTGCAATAACACCCCACGGGCTGTACTATTGTGTGGGTGATTGGGCCTTTTATATAGGAAGCCCAGGGTATACGAAATGTAATGTAATGGGTCGGAATATCATGTAACGGGTTCCAAACTGCTTAAAGAAATGATGCAACGTATTTAGACTGGCTGCAGAAAAGTATACTTCGCCACACAAAGCATTGAAGCATCACATTGGGCAGTATCACGATGTCGTCAATAGGCAATCCTAAGTGTTTTAACGCCTTAACGGGTCTGCGGGCGGTGACTCTGTTGGTGAACCACCGGCAACGCATCGGCGATTGGAATATGTAATTTTGTTTTCGGTTTTTTAAAAGACGATGAAAGATAGTATGAACGGTGTTATTTGTTTGCCATGCTGTATCGTTCTTTGTTTGTTTGTTTCTTTCAAACGTCATGAATGATTGTACCAATTCATCGGAACAGTTTTTTCTCTGGTACAATTTTAGTAGCGTGCAGACGTCCCATGCTCTTGTCTACAAGCTGTATATTATTCTCGCTTAAGAGACACTTTCGGCAGCTTCACTTTATTCTTGTTTTTTTTTCCTCATTGCTCTATCGTTCGTGAACTGTAGCATGTCGTCTGTATAGCATCGCGTTAGTTGACATATGGGTTTCGCATTGTCGGAGCAGATTATTGAGCTCTCGTCGCGGAAAACGTGGAAGAGTGGTTACACCAATGTGAGCGATTCCACTGAAGCCTTTCTGTACGAACGATTGTTGAAAAGTCGAAAATAAAAACTGGGGCCGAATTCACAAAGCTTTCTCTTTGGCTACGCATTTTCTTAGCCAAAAATTCTCTTATCTGGAGGGTACTATAGCGCGGGTATAAATGTAACTTATTCGGCACTTAAGGGCAAGGAGGACACACGATAGCCGATGAACACGACAAGGAAAGAAAGAAGTGTGTGCCGATAATATCAAGGTAGCACGCAAAGCGTCTAGCAGAGAGTATACGATGATAGCCAATGATTCGCTGCACTAAGTTTAAGTTCCGCGAGCGTCTGCTACAGCGCTTACGGGATGCCGCGTACGTTGTAATAGACGTTTTGGTGGGCTGTGCAAAGCCAAGCACTCCCTTATCAACGACTGTAGCTAAAAAAATAATTGCTCGATGGCCTTAAGCCACCGAGCAATCCATGCACTATCTCGCCAAGTACAAGTAACACAACCCCAGGTGCACCACTACATGAACACACATAATCGATGCATGCAATGTTTGAAAATGTGCTCGAATGTCCTTCCCCATTTAAGCGACCTTACCTTACATTCATTGAAGCTGCGCTGCTACTAACTAATTCGGTGCAATCTAGCACGGTATAGTGGTGAACGTAGGGTGTTTTGTACCTATGTCAAGGTAGCCTTTGTTACAATTTCTTATTACAAGACACATGACGACTTTGGTGCCTGCAGACGAATGTGGCGGAAATAGATACAGCATAATAAAATGAAATTGTGAGCGCAATTTCGCTGGTTCCATGCACCGCAGCATTTTTATAAAGCCGGAATGCGGAAGAGAACGTCATACGCTTACGCTAGGTATATGTCTACGTAAAATGAGGGAGATCGTCGGGAGGTGTCTCAGTGCTAATGCTTTTCACAAAACACGGTGCAATATTTCGCCAGCGTTGTTTGAGTGCGCAAACAATGCAAGGGACGTGTATACGAGTGAGGTCGAGAGACGTTATCCACGTGCGCGAAAAAAGATGAAAAGAGAGAGGGAGCGACTCTCGTTTCGGCTTCGCGAAAGCTTGAAATGATAGATAACAAAGACAATTTTCCGGCCAGCAGACGTCAGGGAAAGTCTCCGCAAATCAGCGTTAGATGCTCGGAGAGCATAAAAAGTGGAGTACGCGTTATATGGGAGTGAGCCACTCAGATAGCGAGATAAAGTGTGATGTCCTTAGATGTGAGAATCAATGCTAATTAGGAGAGTTGAGTTAATGAGCCAAAATTTCCCAAATAACGATAATGAAAGCAAACTGAGCATTCATCTAGTGAAAGTGACCTAGTGACAGTGAACTCATAATAGTTGATTAGCGTTGTCACAGGTAGCGTTGTCACAGGCCGATATATATTTTTATTTTGTTATCTACTTGGCACTGAATGAGAAGGAGCCTACGTTAGAGCCGGCTATCCCAACGTCATGACAGTAATGTACAAGAATAAATAGCGCACGGTTATACAGTCACACGTGGCGGTTTCTATCTTCTAGTAACCTTGGCCGAACGCATTCTAACTATTTTTTTCTATTTTTGACAAAGTTTTACCGGACGTTTTTGCATTTGGCTTCATTCGAAGGAATGACGATATATCAGCAATAGGGTGAATGCAAGCACAGCTGCAGTGTACGAGCGGTTACAGTGCTCAACTACAGTCTAGGAGGTACTTGGTTCGATTCGCAGAATCACTGAGCACTTTTTTTTTCAAGAGGTTGCCCGCCTGACATTATGCGTGGTGGCGGGTACTATTTTTGAGAAGTAGGCTTTCGCACTTGCTTCTTCACTCCCCTTTTGACCCAAAAGCGCTGTACTGTGCTCCTTCAAAATTAAACAATTCAGGGTTCATAATTTTCTCTCCATCCTCTCTTATCGCAAAAGTGTCCAGTGCTGAAATACCAATATCATACCTGTATATTACTTTTCACGTGTTTGGATATTCGACCAGCAATGTCTTCACGGTTTTGAAGAAAATCTACACATGCAGTGAGCTAACTGCTTGCAGCCAAGTTGACTGCCTTTGTAGGGACACGCTTTCGTGCTAATTTGGTGGGTATCATCACATGCAGCAAGACCAAAGAGCATGACAGTTAGAGCTGACGCAAACAGAGTGATTAGTTGTGTCTTCTCTCCCGCTATTGTCATGCTGCACGCTTCAGTGTAATGTCGCTGTCAATGGTTTAAAATGAACTATAGCAGTTAATCGAGTTCTGCTGAGAGGCGCCCTATTGTCCAGAATGGAACAGAACAATGGCAATTTGATTTGTGTGATAAAGAGATACCCTGCTTTTGGTTACTAGAATATAATTTCTAAACTGAAGTTTATTTTTATTAACAACAGTTCCAGTGCAGATGAAAGGTGCATGGACAAAATTCGTGTATTCAGTTTGACTAGGTTGTGACCTTAATTGTAATTGCGAACCGGTATCAAAGTATGCATAAATATCACACACATATACAACCACGGGTGATAGCTTGCTTATTCTGATTAAAATTGAAAGGTTGAAATCGACATATTCAACCAACGCAATGTGTATGAGATATGCCATGTAGAGTAGCTATGCTCTAAACTAATCTTCGCAGGTTCGTTCCATTTTACCCAATTTCTTGCCCATGACTGTAGGTTGGTAAATGAAACAACTTCTTCGAACACACATATTCTGTGTAAGGTTACATTTATTTTATGCAGTACAAAACAAATTGAAATGTATATTGGCTCAAAAGAGAATAACTAGAAAAAAAAATCAGCCAAATCATTACCAAACTTACTCACCAATGATAAACGAATTCTCATTTAAAAGATACTACATACATACATACATACATACATATACATACATACATACATACCTACATACATATACGCACACACACATAAATATGTACACCCATACATACATGCATACATACACTCAGGTGTAAATATTAAAATGAATGGCTATAAAACAACAATTCTAATGCACTCATTTTGAATATACTACGAAAGTAACTTACGAGAGAAATCCACCGGCACTGTTATGTCTGAACACGGTGTTTCTCGAACCATCTCGCAAAAGCTTGATGCATAGCTTTCCGCTGTTGCCCAGTGACAAGCAGTTTTTTAAAAAAACAAGAATAAAGCCCTTGACAATGTCATGCTAAAGAAAAGGGCTGTGCATCAATATTTTGTACATGTCTGCAATATCACTCGTTTATTTACATAGCTTGGCTCATTCACAACCCACTAGCAAAGCATGCTAGGACACGGGCTGAAAGTTGGCACAGCGCGAGTAAATTCTAGACAATACATGAATAATACAATTATAAGCTACTAAGCTCCTTGGTGCAAACAGTGTTATATTGACAGCTATAGGTGCCATTTCGTTTCCCCAAAACACTTCTCAAAAGTAGAATCAACTTTATTTAGCTAAAAGTTCCTATTCTGGCGCGTCGTGGTGGCTCAACGGTGGAAAGTGACTCTTCGGCCAAGAAAACAAAGACCAATTATTTTTCCAGTTCGTGAATTCACCCCATGCTAACATTGAGGCAGCTGGTAAGAGTGCTTTTGGAGAGAGGAAACCACCACATTCCCACCAGTTGTGGCCTTGGGTAGCTACTTCACTTGGACAAAAATGATGAAAAACACTCCTCAAGAAGACTTCAAAGTTTGCACATCAACACAGTTCCCATACAGCTGTCTATTAGTCTGCTTGAAAAATATTGAGTTTACTGGTGGGCAAAGACTGTACACTATGTGAGGTGATGCTCCAGTGCATGCGTATGTCTTGCTGCTGGCCTCAACTGCAATGTTGCTCAGCACATATGTGTATATAACAACTAATACTATGCCACTGCAAAGTAATTATGTGTCATTTGCATGAAACAGGGACCAGAATAAAAGAACTAACAACATTCGCCTTCCAAAGTTCAAAAAATGTAAATAAATTTCCACAGAGTTTTCACACTTCATCTGAGGATAGTAATATTGGTTGTAAACACATTCTTACTTCCACTAACAAACTTATGTAATGCCCCTAAGGGGCCCTTAAGGGTCAAATAATGATGATGTGATGAAACTATTTTAAGATGCCAGATTCAATATTAGAGTATACCAGCACTTTTGTATGGCTAAACAATTGTACAGGCACTAGAAAAACACAAGTGAATGCATGCTATAGCTACATATAAAAATAAATACTTTTATTTCTAGTCTGAGTAGAGCTGCATAGATGATAAGTCACTTGCATTACATTATGAACAAACCTATCCGAGCAAAGTATACATTTAAAAAGTTACACTTACACAGTAGATAAGTAGACTGTTGAAGGACGGACAGGCAGTGGGATAATACCCAAGCACTAAAATCTACTGTTAAGATATACTAGGAGTAGTGATGATCCTCTTCCTTCCAAATAAAATAATCCACATAGATTCACTTCCCAGAGCTTATACACTCATGGCATCATTGGTGCTATACAAATGAGTGTACACTGAAGGATTACATCGACTAAGTACATGATTACTGCATCCATGGCTTTACTTCTTGTACTACAAAGAATGCAAACACAGTTACCATTGGCGACCATGGATGCTGTGATTTCTGGCATGTAAATGTAGAGGCACGCAGGCACTTAACACACATGTTAAAAACTTCAGCTCAAAAATATTTGCCCACTAACACTACAGCAGCCTTTAAATTAGTGTCATAGTTTGGTATCTTCCATGCAAAATTTAAATAATTTCGAATGCAAGCAAATGAACTGCTGAATAATGCACTGCTAAGAAGTTAAGCAGCAGCTGCTCCTGACATCACAATGTGCTCTTTCTGCTGTTGTAAACTTTGAGCAGGAGAACAGTCACTGGCAGTCCCTTTATACTTGTTGGTCTTCTGTGCTCTGTTCTTGATACACTGTACATGACCGTGGAGCACCGAACCCTTTTACTGCTGGAACTTAGAAAAATACAGATCGTTGTTACAACCATGCTACATGCAAGAGTGTATAGTTGTCAATTATGTGCTCATATTTACAGATATTGTATTTTCAGAAGCCAATGACAAGCCTCAACACACACACACACAAACAGTGAAGACTGAAAATATATTTAATATGATACAAGAGCAAAACTACAATGTTATAGATGAAGGCATGAAACTTCTGCAGACATAAAAAGCCAATAAGTTTCTTCTATTTGACTTTACACTAGGTGCGAGAAGCAGACCACAAATAAGTTCACTAAGAAACACAAGTTAGACTGCATTAAACACAACAGCCAATGTTCATAACTTTAAGGCTGTCTAACATAGCCAGCTCACCATACGCGTATAGGAGCAAATGGGCAGTCTAGAAGACACAAAGAACTTGTGGATTATGAGTGTGCTTGTTGCTGACATCTATTATTCTAAATGAAGAAAACCTTTCAAAAATGCACTTCATCAGGGGAAATAATCATACGCAACAAACACAACGGGCTCCTACAGGTGCCACCAACACTCACCATTATTGTTGATACCAGTGTCTTGCCGGATGGATATGCTGCGTCCTGCACAGAACACCAAAGGAGCGCTCCATGACTTGGATTGCATGTGTGCTAGCTGCATCGCTCTGCTGCTGAAATAGGCTAGCCACAGACAGAGAAATGAGAAGCCATGGCTTTGAAACACACTGAACGTCACCTTTAGAGATCAACAATGCATACTTAGGTCAGGTACAATTTGTAGAAAAATATATATCACTATGCAATCGTGGTGAACATGTTCGGCTGAAACCAAGCAACAGCACTGAGAGAGAAAAAGCTACATTAGGTAAAAGATGCAGTTACTGGCCCTATGTCATCTGAGGCTTCTTCAATAGGTCTTTCTCCTTGCAAGTTGTGAACAGCCAGGCAATTTTCACCCACTTGCTATTTCCTTCCAGAGCACTTGATCCACAGAGGGAGTCACAAGCTCGAGAGCTCAATAAGGAATCAAAGTATTTGTGCTCGTTTCAAAGCACAAGCTTTTGAGTCTCAGATTATTGGAGTTTCATTCATAAGCTGCAGGCTTTCAGCTTTCAACATTCTCAATTATCTTGCAATTTAGTTCTATAAATGTTGAATAAGAATTATGTGTAAGAATATTACAGGTATCCACTGAAAGCAACCATGCTTGGGTTTTCAATTTGTGCACAGTAAGTGGTGTTCACGTAATCGTATGTATTAAAGAAAAACTAACCTTGCAGCCAGCCGTTAGGCAGTTTTGTGCCTCGAAGCTCCCAAGCAGATCGCAGTCCTTCCAGATGAGGCTGCCATGCATGCTTCCACGCCACATCCGCTGAATGATAACAGTCCCAGCAGTGACATAGGCTTGCACAGTTAGGGAGAACGTGTCCTTCCTATTTTTGTACAGGTGCTCCAAGTAATGATGAGGATTGATGTGCCAGAATGTGCAACCGATGCATCACAGGACCTTAACAAACCAATCTCTGCGATCTGTGAAGAGCCAAAAACGAGATATTTAAAAACAATCATTAAAAGCACTCACTTCTAATACTTATTTGAGGAAGCTATCACTTCGTTAAAGTGACCAAAATCTGCTATAATCACTTTGAAATAAACTGAAGCCTCATGTAAAATTTACGTACCGCAATATATATGTCCTACTGAAGTATAGTACTACCACAGTGGTAATCGTCTATAGAACTAATTTTCCAAAATAACAAATTTTTAAGTGCAACCTGGCTCCTGAAAATAAATTCACATTAACTTTCCAACTATCAAACGTGGTCAATCGACAGGCCCAACCTCATAATCAAACAAGAGCTCACTTGTATCAAATCACAAAAAACTTTTTATGTATTTGCTCCATAATATATGTATGTATATAACAGTAGTAGTAAATTTTTCATGCTTCAACTTACCATAGAGAAACATTACATCTGATGGGCTTAAAAACTTGCACACGTTATAGAACTGCGTGAATTATAGTACCGGTGAAATTTAGTTCTGCAAGGTGAACTCACCGATGGCAGCATTTAGTAGCCGTCGGTGTCATGAGGAACCAAGTACGGCCAACAGGCAAAGGGCATCTGCAGACTGGAAGCTGCCAATGACAGCAATGAAGGGCTGGCCAGGCGTGCACGTCCATTGATAAAGTGTAAGAACTGGCCATGACCGGCTGTTGTCAAGGCTCTAGTGCCGTGCAAAACGATGGCCAGACGAACTCGGAAACCTGTAGTTAGGCGATATTGGCCTACAACTTCATCCAAAGCAAGGCACCGGTGAAATCTTTGCTTTTTCTGGGGGCCGGAGGGAAGCTTGACGTTCACGGGCTCTCGCTGCCGCATAGAACTCTCAAGTTGTTACCGAAGAACAGTCCAGGCGCGTTCCAAAGTAACACGATCCACAACAGATGTAGCATCTCGCAGCTTTGGTTGATCACATCACAGCGCTAGGTCTGGGGGCCGGAGGGAAGCTTGACGTTCACGGGCTCTCGCTGCCACATAGAACTCTCAAGTTGTTACCGAAGAACAGTCTAGGCGCGCTTCCAAAGTAACACGATCCACAACAGAATGTAGCATCTCGCAGTTTTGGTTGATCACATCACAGCGCTAGGACTATGGTTATCACAAAAAGGAGAAGTGACGACTTAACAAACAAAAGCGCCAAGCTGCCCCACCACAACTTCGCAGGGCAAAACAGTTATCAACGCTGTCTTTCAATTTTCGGTCACACGAGCACAGCTTGTTCACAAGTCTTGGAACGTCAACACAGCACCACTGTTCACAACGAACATCGTTTCACTCCCGAACAGTACATTGCTCTCAAGTAAATAGAAGCGTACGGGCTAACTAGTGGCGAAGCAAGAACCGAGCGCGTAGTTCATACGTTTCCGTACGTACTTGGGGTCACTCAAGTAACGTGTCAAAACGCTGTCAATCCGAAATGTCGCACAGCACCAACTGAGAGACTGGAAAAGCGAACGAACTGTTACCGGCACACAAACACACATTGCAGGCTTCTCGAGTGCTAGTTGCCGTCGATACATCGACGCCGATCCCCGCTTGATAACCACACCGACGCACAGGCTTCGCTGCGCTTCACCGTACACCATTGCACTGCCACAGCTTTCCGCACTGCTTACACGCACCGAAAGAGCTGCTGTAATCACAACACATCCGGTCAAACGCTGAAGTAACTCGTGCGAGAAGCGTTTGCTGAAAGTCGCACCGACCGATATGCTGTTTACGACGCCATGTTGTTTTCGACAACTGCGCAGACATAAGAGAGCTCTTAGAAAGTACTTGCACTATTTTCACGGCGTGAAAAAAATTCTCTTATGTGCGAGGGGGGTGATATGACGAACAGGACAGGCGTGCCAGATGAAAGAAGTGTTTTGGCAACGTCACGGAGTGAGCTGATGTAGAGGGTATTGCTTCACAACCAATCACAAGCTGTGCCTGTCGGCCAAGCCGTCGTCTGCTCGCGTTTGTCGTCTGCTTCGATCAGAGCATGCGACAGGGGATTCGCCTTCGCAACGCTATTATTCTCAGGTCAAGTGGTCGCTGCGTCGCACAAAATACATGTCAGTGGCTCTCTACCTTTGAATGATGTTCGTGCGCCAAGTTAAATGGCTGGTAATTGACGCAGGGATGAATTCAGCCAAGGTTTGCTCCAGAATCGTGAGGGTTTGCATATTTTCGGTGTCATACAAAGTTACTAGGGTCATTTCATTCCGATTGCTTGCCTATTATCACGGTCCATATCGGTGTCTGAACAGTGAAGGTGAAGATGCATGATTTGTTTGTAGTTCCATGCGTAATCACGCGCACCCCTAATACGCTTTGGTTTACAAAGTACGCTTTGTCCAGATCGTCCCAAAGTGTATCGACAGCTGTATTTCAGAGATCGCAACCATTGGACAGTTAGAGCCAATGAAAGTACACTAGAGCACAAACTTTATGAACCACTCACTGAAAACTTCCTCTCATTTTTATTTCCAATAGCGTGCAAAGAATGTGCTCCCATTAACCTCTTTGGTGGTAATTTCCACCAATGAGGCAAGGATCTCGAGTCGCACTTTTAATTGGATGAGATGGGGCGCAACACAACAACATAACAAATAAGGTTGATCCTATGCCATGCCGCGTTCGAATGCACCGACCATTCACGTATCACATTGGTTTTCATCCAACCACATGCGTAGTTTTATGCCATTGACGCCCAATAGAATTCTTCAATTACTGCGACTTCGAACTTATTGGACGATGGTGGTTGTCAACACCATCCACTGCGTACAAGGGAAACAACACGCGAAGCTCAAAGCGCCGAAAGAAATAAAAACGCACCAGCAGTCATCAGGCACCTTAATGGGCGTGAATTAACTCAAAACCAGCCAGGGCACCAAAGTATACCACCGCGGCAGCAGGTTCTAAGTAGCCACTGTCACCACGGTCCCGTTTATTAGGGAGGCGATCGCCGGGCTAATTCCAAGAGCCGAAGTATCGGCCCCCCGAACCGCACCACGAAAGCGTGGACAATTTAGAAGTGGTCCTTTTTGGTGCGCCAGCGGACGCCGGCTGTGGCCCAAAGAACAAGTCAGAACCGAGAGTTGATAAACAAACAAAATATTCTCAAATAGCAGATCGAAAATAATACACAAAAATGCACACTCCACAATAGTTACATACAATACGTCACCAATCAAACAACGTACTACACGGTACAATCAGCCACACTCAAAAACGGACACAGACAACAATACGCACTACAATGCAGTCGCATGCATGAACAACAAGACACTTAAGGACTAAAGAGATAGAAAACCTATTCAGTCCAAAGTCCTTGGAACAAAAGTCTGAATGATACTCTTCCGAGAATCACTCACTCAAAGTCCAGCGTTGTTGTCGTTCCGTAGCTCTCGAAGTTTCTCTTCCAGGAAACCTCGCGTCCTCAAATGGCCACTCTTCAAACTTCAACTTCTTCGCCGGAACACGTCGGCTTCACACACGCAGCTGTTGCCCCGCGTCTTCGCTCGATAGCGGTAAACACACACTCTTGCCGGTAGCTCGAGTCGTCACCCCTCAGGTGTAAATCCTCTTCATCTCCGGCCTCGTCCCTACGGACTAAAAACCTTCGCCGACTACACGGCGGAATCCCTACGCGCTCTGGCGTTAACTTCCGTCTCCTCCTGCTTTCTCGTCTCGGCTGCTCGATTAAATACGTTCCGCGCCACCTTCCAGAACGTTCTCCTCATTTCGTCGGCGCGACGCGCAGCAAAGGCTGGGGAGAGGCACGAGACGGTTCGACTGCCCTCCCCGGAGGATGATTCACTCGGTCTGACCACGCCTCCTTCGTTCTAGAAAAATCGCGGCCTTGCTGGGCCGCCGATGTGGGGTGAGGAGGTTCGTCTGCGAAGCCATGCTTCTGCGGGAAGAGCGCGCGCCCGGGAGCCTTGGATGTTTGCTTTCTTTTTTTTTTCTTTTTACCTCGCGGCGTTTCTTCCGCCCGTTGTCGCAAGAATTTGGCGGCGCGCTCATTTTTAGCGCTCGTTCTGTGACACTGCCCCCCACTTTAAGAATATTATCTCATAATATTCAAAACCCCACAGACGAGCGCGAACAGTCACCACACACTCTCACAGACTGTAACACCATCAGTCGCTCATGACACTTCACATTCACAACATATCACTCAATACGATTGGACATTACATTCAATCTCACACACATGAAATATTACCTCAGGTACATGACTACAACACTTCATCACACATTCCAAACAATACAAATGTACAAAGTTCTCTTATACAACAATGGTACAATACTATACATCACATCACAGCACAACACTTCGACACTTGTGACACAGGATAACACAACATTAACACAACATATGCCACCCAGCACTGCCCAACACATTCAGATTCGACCTCAGCACTTATCCTGAGTACTTCGAGCAGCGCTTGCGCCCCTTTTGCGGTGCTCGCTCGATCTCCTCTTGTGTTTCCACGTTCTTTTTCGGCGAGCCCTTTCCAACGACGATATCTGAGGCGTCGTCTCAGCCATCGCTGTCTCTTCCGACACCGTTAACGCGTCATTACATTCGACGGGTCTTGTCTGTTTATTTACCCGCTTGATCATACCTCTACATTTTGCCCGGCTGGCCAACTCCGTCTCCTTTACACTGTCGGTCGGTTGAGGTTGTGCCGACGTAAGTCCGGTTGCTCGGCCCGTGAACTGATTCGACACGATCGTCTTCTCCTTCGCTGTCTCTTGCGCCGCAGCTTCACCTTGGGCTCTAGTGAGCTTCGTCACGGGATGTTCCTCCACTGTATCTCGCGGCCGCTGTGTTGGCGAGGGCTCTATCTTCGGGTCTTCTCCCAAACATTCTGGATCACTTGGCCCTCGCGCCCCGTCGATGTTTCCGATGACAATCATACAGGGGGGTCGTCATGCATAAAGCAGTAACCTTCCCGCTGAAGTACGGGGTTTCAACCTCAATTTCTGCTTCGGGAAGCAGTCGAACTGTACGGTCAATTAGGCAAACCGGTTTCGTTCTGCCTGTCAACTCACTTTCCCGTACCAAATTTCTCCGCACGATAACAGTGGAACTGCCGGTATCTCTTAACACCGTAATCTTTTTGCCCGCAACTTTTCCAGGCAGCGTTGGCATTCCTTTCGTAACACCGGTTGGCTGTTTTGACATTACAGCACCCACAATAGGAATTTTCTCTCCATTCTTCAACTCTACGAATCCATCAGTGACGGCATTATTATCAGATTTCGGTGCTGCTTGCACACAGGATACCTGGTGAGTTTGACTCACTCCGTTCCGACATGCATCTGCTTTGTGCCCAGTCTGACCACACTTGAAACATTTTACTACCGTAGGGTTCGTAAAGATCTTTCGACAGTTTTTCGCGCGATGACCCACTCGGTTGCACAGAAAACATCGCGGAATGCTCTCTGGTGCACGCTTCTTTTCTTCGGGAGCCAATTTCTTCGAATCATCGGGACAATCCTTCTTGACCTTGGCCAAATTAGTGCCACCTTGCGCTTCCAAGAATTGATCAGCCAATTCAAGCATTCCTTCAAGTGACTCCGCCTTCCTCTCTTTCAAATACAGCGACAGGCTTGGGTGGCAACTAGTAAGAAATTGTTCTCTAATTAGAAGCTCTCTAAGATCATCGTACTCCTGCGCTGTCCCTGAAAGTTCAATCCATCTGTCGAAATAATGGCAAAGTCGGGCGGCATACTGCGTAGCCGTCTCACCATCAGCTGGCTTTCCTGTCCTAAATCTGTCCCGGAATCCTTCCACGGTAAATCTAAATCGCTTCAGCAAAGCAGCTTTCACCTTGGCATAGTTGGCTGCATCGGTCGGCGTCAGCCTGCCGTACACACTGAGCGCCTCACCACTCAAGCAAGTACTCAAAGCAGTTGCCCATTGCTGTTCTGGCCAATTCTGGCTCCTCGCAATCGTCTCAAATCTGTGGAGGTACGCGTCTAGGTCGTCCTTCCTTTCATCAAACGCTACGAGCAGCTTGCTTGGGTTCAAGCGGAAGCCGTGATCTTCCCGTTCGCTGCTCTCAACTCTAGCTTGGACGGCAGTTTCACTTCGCTGTTGCAAACGGAGCCGCTCGAGTTCCATCTCGTGCTGCCGGCCGTTCCCTTTCCTCTCTTTCTTCTTTCGCCCTCTCAGCTGCCAGTCTTTCTTTCCAGCTCCAACTTCAATTGCAGCTCTTTTTCTTTCAGCTGTCGCTCCTTTGCCTCTCTTTCTTCTCTCGCCCTTTCAGCTGCCAACCTCTCTCGCTCCAACTCAGCTGCTTTTTCTTCCTGGCTCTCTCAGCTGCCAACCTTTCTCTCTCCACTGCCTCTTTCTCCTTCTGGCTTACCCACTTCCGTAGTTCGGCGCCGGAAAGACCCATCTTCTCACCAAGCGCAACTAACTTTTCGAGATCCATTGTGTCTCGCAACTCGCAAATAAAACCTTGCCGCGTGCTAAAAGTATCTGCCTAAATCAGTCTATCGGAACACTCCCCTGCACTCGTTAACGAGAACACTGAACAACACACAAAATCGGTCCGATAGCAGTATCAACAACTCGAGGCTCTTTCTCACTACTTTGGACACACTGTGCACCAAAAGGTCCTGTCTCGCGGACGCCAGATTAATTGTCACACCGGTCCCGTTTATTAGGGAGGCGATCGCCGGGCTAATTCCAAGAGCCGAAGTATCGGCCCCCCGAACCGCACCACGAAAGCGTGGACAATTTAGAAGTGGTCCTTTTTGGTGCGCCAGCGGACGCCGGCTGTGGCCCAAAGAACAAGTCAGAACCGAGAGTTGATAAACAAACAAATTATATTCTCAATAATGGCAGATCGAAAATAATACACAAAAATGCACACTCCACAATAGTTACATACAATACGTCACCAATCAAACAACGTACTACACGGTACAATCAGCCACACTCAAAACACGGACACAGACAACAATACGCACTACAATGCAGTCGCATGCATTGAACAACCAAGACACTTAAGGACTAAAGAGATAGAAAACCTATTCAGTCCAAAGTCCTTGGAACAAAAGTCTGAATGATACTCTTCCGAGAATCACTCACTCAAAGTCCAGCGTTGTTGTCGTTCCGTAGCTCTCGAAGTTTCTCTTCCAGGAAACCTCGCGTCCTCAAATGGCCACTCTTCAAACTTCAACTTCTTCGCCGGAACACGTCGGCTTCACACACGCAGCTGTTGCCCCGCGTCTTCGCTCGATAGCGGTAAACACACACTCTTGCCGGTAGCTCGAGTCGTCACCCCTCAGGTGTAAATCCTCTTCATCTCCGGCCTCGTCCCTACGGACTAAAAACCTTCGCCGACTACACGGCGGAATCCCTACGCGCTCTGGCGTTAACTTCCGTCTCCTCCTGCTTTCTCGTCTCGGCTGCTCGATTAAATACGTTCCGCGCCACCTTCCAGAACGTTCTCCTCATTTCGTCGGCGCGACGCGCAGCGAAGGCTGGGGAGAGGCACGAGACGGTTCGACTGCCCTCCCCGGAGGATGATTCACTCGGTCTGACCACGCCTCCTTCGTTCTAGAAAAATCGCGGCCTTGCTGGGCCGCCGATGTGGGGTGAGGAGGTTCGTCTGCGAAGCCATGCTTCTGCGGGAAGAGCGCGCGCCCGGGAGCCTTGGATGTTGCTTTCTTTTTTTTTTTTTACCTCGCGGCGTTTCTTCCGCCCGTTGTCGCAAGAATTTGGCGGCGCGCTCATTTTTAGCGCTCGTTCTGTGACAGCCACATTGTTCCTAAGAGTGGTCCGGACCACTCTTAGGATTTTCTCTCAGCCATGCTGTTTTTACGCACAATTTCGCTTCGTGAATCCACTTACGAGCACTTTTCGGTGACGTAAGCAAATATAGCAATCGCATCACCATCGCTGACATGTTCTCGGGCAGTCACAGCGCGCTTTATTTGCAGCGGCCGATGTGGCGACGATGGCCTCTTACGACGTTTTTTGGTTTCATGAATCGACTTACGCAACAAAATTTCTCTTGCGCAAAAATGTTTTCGTAAGTGAGTTTTGTGAATCCGGCCCCTGAAGTACAAGTTTTTAGGGGCGAAGCTTCTTATAGCGGCACCCTTCGTCCCCCGTAGTATGTAACGAGTATAACATTTGACCTCCAAGGTAGTGCCGGTGAGAGACTCTTCTGTACGTTGTTGAACAATAAAAAATAGTGCTCAATGTACATGTCAATGGCTGCTAATAGGGAATGAGAACAGGAGCATTCAGCTTTTAGTTAGCGCGCAGGCTGCGATCACCATTAGCAGCCATTGGCATGTACATTGAGCACTATCTGACAAGAAAGGTTTGCTACGTTATACTCGCTGGGCGTAACCTCCTTAGCTTTAGAAAGGTTTAGCGAGCGTTGAGCCGCAGTGCCATGAATACAATGAACTTATATATAGCATGAATGAACTCGAGGTGGTTAAAAATGGGAAGTAGATACGAAGCGCAAGCCGTAGAAAGTAAAAGCCGAATTCTCCGCCTCTCATTTCCCATTAGCAGCCATTGGCATGTACATTGAGCACTATCTGACTGAAAAAGTTAGCTACGTCATACTCGCTGGGCGTAAGCTCCTTGGTTTTCGAAAGGTTTAGCGAGCGTTCGGCCGCAGTGCCATGAATACAGCGAACAATTATATACCATGAACTCGAGGTGGTTAAAGGTGGGAAGTGGACCCGAAGCGCAAGCCGTAAGAAAGTGTGCGTGTGCCACCTCTCGTTTAGTCCTTGGAATGTCCGCTGAATGGCGGTGCTTATATATGGGGAATATATGATGAAAAGATGCGAGATGGTGGTACTTGGAGTGTTGAATAGATGGACGAACGGACACATAGACAGAGATGGCATGGGACGCATGAACGGACGCAGGGGCGGCTGCATGGATGAACGGTGGGACGGACGCACGAACAGACGCACGCACGGACGGGCTGATGGACGCATGGACGGTCACACTGACGGACGCATGGACGGACGGAAGCAAGAACGAATGGACGGACGAATTCTTCGCCCCACTCTCCATCATTCACTCCGTGGATATGCTGCCATTTTTTTTCTGTTACACAAGTGTGTTGTTCGAATGGGAAAGGGTGTTGCTTCTTTGTTGGTATTCGAATATGAAAAGAACAAGGCATACGAGCTGCGTTCCAACCACTTGTGTCTCTGAAGCGGCAATGTTACTTATCTCTTTACTGCCGGATGTCGCCCCGCCATGGTGGTCTAGTGGCTAAAGTACTAGGCTGCTGACCCGCAGGTAGCGGGATCAAATCCTGGCTGCGGCGGCTGCATTGTCGATGGAAGCGAGAACGCTGTAGGCCCGTGTGCTAGATTTGGGTGCACGTTAAAGAACCCCAGGTGGTCGAAATTTCCGGAGCCCTCCACTACGCGTCTCTCGTAATCATATGGTGGTTTTGGGACGTTAAACCCCACATATCAATTACTGCCGTATGCCGTGAATGGGCGACATACCGAAAAAATTCGAGGAAGTAAGTCACAAAACGCGTTCAACCTTTAATACCGGCTGTCAAGTACTCACGAGGCATGTATCTTTCAGCATGAAAAATTTAGCGCTGTCTCGTCTAAGGTAGTTGAAGCTAGAAGCGACTGTAGATTTAGATCCTAAACTGGTGGCTCACAACAACCCTGGGGTTCGGCCAAGAATCGGGTAGCTTACAAAAACAAAACAAAACGAATGTATATAAATAAATACTAGCGAAAAGAAAATTAACAGAAATATTGTTTTTTTATTTTTGAGAATGTTTTGGAGCTAATGGCTGAAAACGTGAAGCGCGTGCAAAAGCTTTCATTTCTTCGTTTCTGTCTGCTTTGTTGAC
>NW_023608299.1:0-24430 GCF_013339725.1 Rhipicephalus microplus | reverse complement strand
TATGCAAGAAAGTGTAATACCTGTTATGAAAGAATATACCAGCAGTCATTCCTTGAAAAAAAGCATGGTTGATTGATCCCTAGCTCCGCCAGAGGAATGGACATATAACAGGAAAGTAACAAGCGCCATTACAGGGGTAATTAAATGTTTACTGTACATTCATAGAAGAGGGTTCGCTAAATGTATGCTTCTGTGTTTGGGTGGTGCGGCGCTTTTTTTCTTTGGGCTTATAGCTTGAAGATATGTTCTGATGGTGGTGAGAGTGGAGCAGGACTGTCTCCGTGGCGCATTTGGCTAGCGCGATCGACTGTTAACCGAAAATTTGGAGGTTCGAGCTCTCCCGAGAGTGGTGTGTTGCTTTTTTGCGCCGATAGCTTTGAAGATATGTTCTGATGGTGGTGAGAGTGAAGCAAAACTGTCTCCGTGGCGCAAATCGCTAGCGCGATCGGCTGTTAACCGAAAGGTTGGAGTTTTTAGCCCACCCTGTGGTGGTGCGGCGCTTTTTTTTCTTTGGGCTGATAGCTTTGAAGATATGTTCTGACGGTGGTGAGAGTGGAGCACGACTGTCTCCGTGGCGCAATTGGCTAGCGCTTTTTTTTCTTTGGGCTGATAGTTTTGAAGATATGGCTACCTGTAGGCTGCCACAAACCATAGTGCGAATGCGCGTTCTGATGGTGGTGAGAGTGGAGCAGGACTGTCTCCGTGGCGCAATTGGCTAGCGCGATCGGCTGTTAACCGAAAGGTTGGAGGTTCAAGCCCACCCGGTGGTGGTGCGGTGCTTTTTTTTTCTTTGGGCTTATAGCTTTGAAGATATGTTCTGATGGTGGTGAGAGTGGAGAAGGACTGTCTCCGTGGCGCAAGTGGCTAGCTCTATCGGCTGTTAACGGGAAGGTTGGAGGTTCGAGCCCACCCGGTGGTGGAGCGGCGCTTTTTGTCTTTGGGCTGATAGCTCTGAAGAAATGTTCTGACGGTGGTGAGAGTGGAGCAGGACTGTCTCCGTGGCGCAATTGGCTAGCCCGATCGGCTGTTAACCGAAAGTTCGGAGGTTCAAGCCCACCCGGTGGCGGTGCAGCGCTTTTTTTCGTTGGGCTGATAGCTTTGAAGATATGTTCTGATGGTAGTGAGAGTGGAGCAGGACTGATTCCGCGGCGCAAGTGGCTACCGCTATCGGCTGTTAACGGAAAGGTTGGAGGTTCGAGCCCACCCGGTGGTGGACCGGCGCTTTTTGTCTTTGGGTTGATAGCTCTGAAGAAATGTTCTGACGGTGGTGAGAGTGGAGCAGGACTGTCTCCGTGGCGCAATTCGCTAGCCCGATCGGCTGTTAACCGAAAATTCGGAGGTTTGAGCCCTCCCGAAGGGGTGTTGCTTTTTCTTCGCGCTGATAGCTTTGAAGATATGTTCTGACGGTGGTGAGAGTGGAGCACGACTGTCTGCGTGGCGCAATTGGCTAGCGCGATCGGCTGTTAACCGAAAGGTTGGAGGTTCGAGCCCACCCGGTGGTGGTGCGGCACTTTTTTTTCCTGTGGGCTGGCTGATAGCTTTGAAGATATGTTCTGATGGTGGTGAGAGTGGAGCAGGACTGTCTTCGTTGCGCAATTGGCTAGCGCCATCGGCTGTTAACCGAAAGGTTGGGGTTTTGAGCCCTACCGGGAGTTGTGTGTTGCTTTTTTCTTTGCGCTGATAGCTTTGAAGATATGTTCTGATGGTGGTGAGAGTGGATGACGACTGTCTCCGTGGCGCAATTAGCTAGCGCGATCGGCTGCTAACCGAAAGGTTGGAGGTTCGAGCCCACCCGGTAGTGGTGCGGCGCTTTTTTTTCTTTGGGCTGATAGCTTTGAAGATATGTTCTGATGGTGGTGAGAGTGGAGCAGGACTGTCTCCGTGGCGCAATTGGCTAGCGCGATCGGCTGTTAACCGAAAGGTCGGAGGTTCGAGCCCACCCGGTGGTGTTGCGGCGCTTTTTTTACTTTGGGCTGATAGCTTTGAAGATATGTTCTGATGGTGGTGAAAGTAGAGCAGGACTGTCTCCGTGGCGCAATTGGCTAGCGCGATCGGCTGTTGACTGAAAGGTCGGAGTTTCGAGCCCTCCCGGGACAGGTGTGTTGCTTTTTCCTTTGCACTGATAGCTTTGAAGATATGTTCTGATGGTAATGAGAGTGGAGCACGACTGTCTCCGTGGCGCAGTTGGCTAGCGCGATCGGCTGTTAACCGAAAGGTTGGAGGTTCGAGCCCACCCGGTGGTGGTGCGGCGCTTTATTTTCTTTGGGCTGATAGCTTTGAAGATATGTTCTGATGGTGGTAAGAGTGGAGCAGGACTTTCTCCGTGGCGCAATTGGCTAGCGCGATCGGCTGTTAACCGAAAGGTCGGAGGTTCGAGCCCACCCGGTGGTGGTGCGGCGCTTTTTTTTCTTTGGGCTGATAGCTTTGAAGATATGTTCTGATGGTGGAGAGAGTGGAGCAGAACTGTCTCCGTGGCGCAATTGGCTAGCGCGAGCGGCTGTTAATCGAAAGGTTAGAGTTTCGAGCCCACCCTGTGGTGGTGCGGCGCTTTTTTTTCTTTGGGCTGATAGCTTTGAAGTTATGTTCTGATGGTGGTGAGAGTGGAGCAGGACTGTCTCCGTGGCGCAATTGGCTAGCGCGATCGGCTGTTACCCGAAAGGTTGGAGTTTCGAGCCCTCCCGGGTGGTTGTTTTTTTTTCTTTGCGCTGATAGCTCTGGAAATGTTCTGACGGTGGTGAGAGTTGAGCACGACTGTCTCCGTGGCGCAATGGCTAGCGCGATCGGCTGTTAACCGAATGTTGGGGTTCGAGCTCACCCGGTGGTGGTGTGGCGCTTTTGTTCTTTGGGCTGATAGCTTTGATGTAATGTGCTATGGTGGTGAGAGTGGAGCAGCGACTGTCTTCGTGCGCAATTGGCTAGCGCGATCGGCTGTTAACCGAAAGGTTGGAGGTTTCGAGCCCTCCCGGGAGTTGTGTGTTGCTTTTTTCTTTGCGCTGATAGCTTCTGAAGATATGTTCTGACTGGTGGTGAGAGTGGAGACGACTGTCTCCGTGGCGCAATGGCTAGCGCGATCGGCTGTTAACCGAAAGGTTGGAGGTTCGAGCCCACCCGGTGGTGGTGCGGCGCTTTTTTTTCTTTGGGCTGATTAGCTTTGAAGATATGTTCTGATGGTGGTGAGAGTGGAGCAGGACTGTCTCCGTGGCGCAATGAGCTAGCGCGATCGGCTGCTTAACCGAAAGGTTGGAGGTTCGAGCCCACCGGTAGTGGTGCGGTGCTTTTTTTTCTTTGGGCTGATAGCTTTGAGATATGTTCTGATGGTGGTGAGAGTGGAGAGGGACTGTCTCCGTGGCGCAATTGGCTAGCGCGATCGGCCGTTAACCGAAAGGTCGGAGGTTCGAGCCCACCCGGTGGTGGTGCGGCGCTTTTTTTCTTTGGGCTGATAGCTTTGAAGATATGTTCTGATGGTGGTGAGAGTGGAGCACGACTGTCTCCGTGGCGCAATTGGCTAGCGCGATCGGCTGTTAACCGAAAGGTTGAGGTTCGAGCCCACCCGGCTAGTGTGTGGCGCTTTTTTTCTTTGGGCTGATAGCTTTGAAGATATGTTCTGATGGTGGTGAGAGTGGAGCACGGACTGTCTCCGTGGCGCAATTGGCTAGCGCGATCGGCTGTTAACCGAAAAGGTTGGAGGTTCGAGCCCACCCGGTGGTGGTGCGGCGCTTTTTTTCTTTGGGCTGATAGCTTTGACGATATGTTCTGATGGTGGTGTGAGAGTGGAGCCAGGACGTCTCCGTGGCGCAATTGGCTAGCGCGAGCGGCTGTTAACCGAAAGTTAGAGTTCGAGCCCACCCCGGTGGTGGTGCGGCGCTTTTTTTTCTTTGGGATGATAGCTTTGAAGTTCTGTTCTGGTGGTGGTGCGAGTGGAGCAGGACTGTCTCCGTGGCGCAATTGGCTAGCGCGATCGGCTGTTACCGAAAGGTTGGAGTTTCGAGCCCTACCGGGAGTGGTGTGTTGCTTTTTTTCTTTGCGCTGATAGCTCTGAAGAAAATGTCTGACGGTGGTGAGAGTGAGCACGACTGTCTCCGGTAGCGTAAATCGGCTAGCGGCATCGGCTGTTAACGAAAGGCTGGGTTTCGAGCCCACCCGGTGGTGGTGCGGCGCTTTTTTTTCTTTGGGCTGATAGCTTTGAAGGTATGTTCTGATGGTGGTGAAAGTGGGGCATGACTGTCTTCGTGGCGCAATTGGCTAGCGCGATCGGCTGTTACCCGAAAGGTTGGAGTTTCGAGCCCTCCCGGGAGTGGTGTGTTGCTTTTTTCTTTGCGCTGATAGCTCTGAAGAAATGTTCTGACGGTGGTGAGAGTGGAGCACGACTGTCTCCGTGGCGCAAATGGCTAGCGGCATCGGCTGTTAACCGAAAGGTTGGGGTTTCGAGCCCACCCGGTGGTGGTGCGGCGCTTTTTTTTCTTTGGGCTGATAGCTTTGAAGGTATGTTCTGATGGTGGTGAGAGTGGAGCACGACTGTCCCCGTGGCGCAAATAGCTAGCGGCATCGGCTCTTAACCAAAGTTTGGAGGTTCGAGCCCACCCGGTGGTGGTGCAGCGCTTTTTTTTCTTTGGGCTGATAGCTTCGAAGATATGTTCTGATGGTGGTGAGAGTGGAGCAGGACTGTCTCCGTGGCGCAATTGGCTAGCGCGATCGCCTGTTAACCGAAAGGTCGGAGGTTCGAGCCCACCCGGTGGTGGTGCGGCGCTTTTTTTTCTTTGGGCTGATAGCTTTGAAGATATGTTCTGAGGGTGGTGAGAGTGGAGCACGACTGTCTCTGCGGCGCAGTTGGCTAGCGCGATCGGCTGTTAACCGAAAGCTTGGAGGTTCGAGCCCACCCGTTCGTGATGCGGCGCTTTTTTTTCTTTGGGCTGATAGCTTTGAAGATATCATCTGATGGTGGTGAGAGTGGAGCAGAACTGTCTCCGTGGCGCAATTGGCTAGCGCGATCGGCTGTTAACCGAAAGGTTGGAGTTTCGAGCCCTCCCGGGAGTGGTGTGTTGCTTTTTTTTCTTTGCGCTGATAGCTCTGAAGAAATGTTCTGACGGTGGTGAGAGTGGAGCACGACTGTCTCCGTGGCGCAAATGGCTAGTGGCATCGGCTGTTAACCGAAAGGTTGGAGTTTCGAGCCCACCCGGTGGTGGTGCGGCACTTTTTTTTGGGGGGGGGGGGTTGATAGCTTTGAAGATATGTTCTGATGGTGGTGAATAGTGGGGCACGACTGTCTCCGTAGCGCAAATGATTCTTTCGCCGGCACTCGCACGCGTCGGACGCAGGAATCATGGGCTTCCGCGGAGCGGCAAAGGCGGTCCTTGGTGGCCGCGGAAACAGGATTACAGACGAAAGTGACAAGGATTATGAGATCATCTTGCCGAATCTGCCAACAGGACGTATTGTTGTGAACACAGTGTTTTTGCACGGTGATATTCGAGTGAGGCCTTTCAAGGTCGAAGATTTCCGAGACGCTCTGGACAAGGAACGACTGCTTCCCGACGTAATTGCATTGGGCGCCTTCCAGATCAATCATGTGTGGGCCGACACCTTTAACAGCCAGGAGGCGACGAAGAGGATGACTGAACTGAAAGAACTCCAGGTCAAGGGACGCCGCTGCCTCGTAATCGACGCTCAGGAGCAGAAGGTGAGGCTGCGGCTTCACTGGCTGTTACACGGCGTTTCGGACGAAGATGTCAGCACGGCGTTGGCAGCGTTCGGGAAAGTTACAGAAGTGACCCGGGAATGCTGGCGTGTGGAAGGAGTAAATGAGAAGAATTCGACGACCCGCACTGTTTTCATTAACCTGAAAGCGGTATGAATGTCGAGGACCTGCCTCATCAAATACGAGTCGCCGGTGAATTAGCCTTAGTGGTAGCCCAGGTCGGCCTATGCAATGCCTGCGTTGCAGCGGAACAGGACATGTGTGTCGCGAGTGTAAGGTGCCTCGGTGCTGCGCTGCCGGCGTTTCGGGCATGGGGACGCGGAATGCGTTTGTTCGTACGCTGCAGTGACCGCGTCAGCGGAGGCCGAAGATGCGTCTGAACACATTATGGACGTGACAGAAGCAGAGGACGCGGCTGAAGGTTGCGGAGATCAAGTCGCAGAAAATTTGAACTGCACATCGGCAACATCAGTAGACGAATCTACACCGGCACCTGTGGACACTAAACCAGGTTCTGCAGCTGTATCGACCGAGGCATCTGACAATGTAGTGACAGACGCAGGCTGTGAAGTAGCCGGAGCGTCTGCCCACGCGTCGGAGCAAGGCCACGTTGTCGATGGTGCCTCCTGTAGCGTTGGTTTCGACATGAAGATTGAGGGAAACACGTGCAACGCCAGCCGCGTCTCTTGGCCCAACGGTGCCGTTTCAGCCATTAAAAGACCATTGGAAGAACCTGTGAAGACGGGAGACAAGAACAGTGCAAGTAGCGTGGAAGAACCACCGGCAAGGACGCCGACTGGCAGACGCACCAGCATGAGAGCAAGAGCTGGTGGCACCACGGACAAAAAAGCTGTGAACAATTCAATTCTACTGTGCAGTGAAACCGGGCGGTCGGACGGTCCTGGAGGCGTCTAGCGTAGCGCTAGACGTGCAAGGTAAGCGCCATGCTCCGGGCCTAACTCCTCCACATGGTTGTAATGGCGCCTCAAGTATCTTTTAGCTTCGCCACGCTGAATGTTAGAGGCTTGGCTTCAAAGAAGAAGCAAAGCCAAGTCTACCGGTTGTTATTGCAAGAAAATCTAGATGTGCTTGCAGTGCAGGAGACGAAAGTTGAAGGCGAGGAGGAGACTGGGAGCATGGTGCTTAAGTTTACATCACGGTATTTTGCCACTGTGAGCCAGACCATAGGCACATCAGGGGGATGTGTTCTTTTTGTTAGAAAACTGCCAGGATCAGTCATAGAAAATGTCTTTTCTTGCTCTTCAGGCCGAGTAGTAAGGTGTGATATTGTTCATTGTGACACTGAATGGCGCATTATATGTGTTTATGCTCCAACTATTGGCCAGGAAAGATCGGGTTTTTTTTTCCAATTTACGACAACATATGTGTACCGGTAGGAAACTCTTATTGGTGGGTGATTTCAACTGTGTCTTGAATGAAAGTGACAGATCAAGCAGGCGCAACGTTGAAGATAGAAGCAGTGATGTCCTGGCACAGGTGATTATTGAACACGAATTAGTAGATGTAGCGGAGTGTTTGCATAGCTCCCGAGATGTGAAGTATACTCACTTTCAAGGCACAAGTAATGCCCGATTGGATCGACTTTACCTTACTGCAGATGCGATACCCCAGTGTAACAGTTATAATGTTGTCCCTGTTTCCTTTTTCGATCACTGTCTTGTAAAATGCAATGTCGGATCAAAAAAAGAAAGGAACGCCATTTCTTGGGAACAGTGGAAAATGAACTCTAACCTCTTAAGAGATGAGTCGTTTAGCGCATCTGTTATTAAAGAAATAAGTAATATTAACATAGAGTGTATGGACAAAATAGGAGAAGAATGGGAGCTATTCAAGCAGCGAATCAAAATAAAAGCAATAGAGAGATGTAGCGTTTTATCTTTTGAATCTAAGAAGAATGAGAAAGAGCTTAGACGAACACTTGAGAGACTAACAGCTCTTGAATGTCAAAAACCTGGAGTATATGGTGACGATTTGCGGAGTATCAAACAGAGGATAGAGGTATATGAGGAGGAACGCTATCGCGGAGCGCTAGTGCGAGCCAGAGTAACATCAATGACTGTGGATGATCGCCGACGAAGCGAACGCTTGGGTTAGAGAAGAGTCATGCCAGACGAAATCACATAGATGCCATTGAAGTCAACGGTATCGAAGTTTCAGACAATGAGAGCATAGGACGAGTGTTTGGCAAACACTACAAAGGACTCTTCGCTGCCACGCCCGTTGATTCAGAGGCATTTAGACAGGAGTTCCTTAGCAGAATGCCGAAGTTGTCAGATAACACCAAATCAGCTTTAGAGCTATCTATAACGCCAACGGAAGTAGAAAGGGTTATAGATAAAATGAATCCTGGTTAATCTCCAGGGCCGGACGGGCTCAGTGCTTCGTTTTATAAGGAGTTCAAAAATGAATTATTCTAAGTACTCGCAGATGTCTTCAATCAAGCTTATAAACTTAATGTCCTCCCTAGGTCCTTTAGTGAAGCACATACAGTTTTGATACCTAAGACAGAACACTCGGAGAAGTTAAAATTAGTTTCTTCGTATAGACCGATATCACTAACTAATTGTGATTACAAAATTTTAATGAAAGTACTAGCACGGCGACTTCAAGGGGTAATCAAAGAATTAGTAGGGCCTCACCAAACATGCGGGATTATGAGACGCTCCATTGTGACTAATATACACAAGATGCGCTGCGTGCTCGAGTGTAGCGATGCCAATCAAGTAGGAGTAGCCATTCTACAGATTGATCTCGAGAAAGCTTTTGATTGTGTTTCCCACAACCTTCTGCTTGCCATTCTTGACCATGTCAACGTTGGTTTTGTAATCAGAGATGGAGTATCTATGGCATACCGGAACTGCACAACCCGACTGGTAATCAATAAGAAGCTAGGAGATAAAATTAACATAAAGCGTTCTGTCCGTCAGGGCTGTCCACTGAGCCCCCTACTTTTCAGTTTATATATAGAATCGTTGTGCATAGCAATAGCTCAAAACAGTTGCATTCGTGGCTTTAGATTCCAAGAATCCGAAGTTAAAATTTTGGCATATGCCGACGATGTGGCTGTTTGTTGTATCGATCAAGATAGTGTTACCACTACCATCAGTGTGGTTAAAAGGTTCGGCAAGGCAACTGCCAGTCTAGTAAACTGGGGAAAGTGTCTGGGTTTCTGGCATGGGGAGTGGTCGTCAAAACCAGACTATTTTGCCAATGTTAAATGGGTGACCACACCTGTTAAGTACTTAGGGGTGCCACTGGAATTTTATAAAGATAATGAGAACTACTGGCAAGAACAAGCGAAAGAAATCCGGACGAAAGCTAATAGATGCAACGGTAATCATCTGTCAGTGTTTGCTAGGGCGACTGTCTGTAATCTTTTCTTTGCCTCAAAACTTTGGTATGTGATGCAAGTATTGCATTGTTCAAGGGCAAACGTACAGAAGTTCCATCGCATCTTCGCAGTGTTCGTGTGGGCTTCAAACTGGGAGAGATGCAGTCGAACTAATCTGTTTCGAAAAGTGAAACACGGAGGGCTTGGTTTAACACATCTTTTCATACGCCAAGTCGTAAATAGGTTCTTCTTTTTTCGCTACACAAGGGACCCTTTCTTACGTACAGTGTGCCAAATGAGACTGAGGCGGGCTTTACCTGGATATGTGGTTAGCACGAATGACATGACCGGTGCTGTGCGCGGGTATTTTAAAGAGGTTATTCTAAGTGTACGGTTTTTGTCTGTTAGATTTTCCAATGAATATTTGTTTTCAGTGACTCGAAAGAAGTTGTACAAAGATGTATGCGATGTCGTTTTACCTGAAAAGCTGTACCTTTCCGTTTACCTCCAGCGCGATGTACGCTGGAGGTAAACGGAAAGATGTGCTTAAACGAGTGAAGAGAATGCAAGTTGCTCCTGGCGCGAAGTCTTTCTTTTCAAGCTGCACACAGGTACACTATCAGTCAGGACATTTTAAGCAGACCGTGGTTTTTACTTACCTTGGGGGACGAATTGCCTTATCTGTAAAAAACCGGAAAACATTGACCATGTTTTCTTACATTGTTGGGAAGGAGTGTATTTTCGGGATGTACTTCAAAGGACGTTACAGAAAGAATTACCTTTAAATTTATATGGTATAAGATTTCTGCCGATAGTGGACGAAGAGGGAATGCCTTTTGATTTGATTATGCTATGTGGACTTCACTGTTTATGGGGGGCCCGTATGGCGGGTTTCTATCGCGATCAGGATGCACGGCCTGCACGAATGTATTTCCGTGAATGTATGGCCAAGTATGTTGAACTGCAGAAAACTCAGTAGATGTTACCTGAGTGGTTGTCGAGGGTGGAGCCCTTGGCAGCACTTAGGGAATTTTAAATTTCTGTCGGAAAGTTACTCCTTGTTTTTGTTCTGTTTTTGGTTTGATGTATGCGCCTGTAAACAGGCAATAAAGCAAAAAAACAGTCTCCGTGGCGCTATTGGCTAGCGCAATCAGCTGTTAACCGAAAGGTTGGAGGTTCGAGCCCACCCGGTGGTGGTGCGGCGCTTTTTTTTCTTTGGGCTGATAGCTCGGAAGAAATGTTCTGACGGTGGTGAGAGTGGAGCACGACTGTCTCCGTGGCGCAAATGGCTAGCGGCATCGGCTCTTAACCGAAAGTTTGGAGGTTCGAGCCCACCCGGTGGTGGTGCAGCGCTTTTTTTTCTTTGGGCTGATAGCTTTGAAGATATGTTCTGATGGTGGTGAGAGTGGAGCAGGACTCTCTCCGTGGCGCAATTGGCTAGCGCGATCGGCTGTTAACCGAAAGGTCGGAGGTTCGAGCCCACCCGGTGGTGGTGCGGCGCTTTTTTTTCTTTGGGCTGATAGCTTTGAAGATATGTTCTGATGGTGGTGAGAGTGGAGCACGACTGTCTCCGTGGCGCAGTTGGCTAGCGCGATCAACTGTTAACCGAAAGGTTGGAGGTTCGAGCCCACCCCGTGGTGGTGCGGCGCTTTTTTTTCTTTGGGGTGATAGCTCTGAAGAAATGTTCTGACGGTGGTGAAAGTGAGGCATGGCTGTCTACGTGACGCAATAGGCTAGCGCGATCAGCTGTTAACCGAAAGGTTTGAGGTTCGAGCCCACCCAGTGGTGGTGCGGCGCTTTTTTTTCTTTGGGCTGATAGCTCTGAAGATATGTTTCTGACTGGTGGTGAGAGTGGAGCAGGACTGTCTCCGTGGCGCAATTGGCTAGCGCGATCGGCTGTTAACCAAAAGTTGGAGGTTCGAGCCCTCCCGGGAGTGGTGTGTTGCTTTTTTCTTTGCGCTGATAGCTTTGAAGATATGTTCTGATGGTGGTGAGAGTGGAGCACGACTGTCTCCGTGGCGCAATTGGCTAGCGCGATCGGCTGTTACCGAAAGGTTGGAGGTTCGAGCCACTCCGGTGAGTGGTGCGGTGCTTTTTTTCTTGGGCTGATAGCTTTGAAGATATGTTCTGATGGTGGTGAGAGTGGAGCATGACTGTCTCCGTGGCGCAATTGGCTAGCGCGATCGGCTGTTAACCGAAAGTTCGGAGGTTCGAGCCCACCCGGTGGTGGTGCGGCGCTTTTTTTTCTTTGGCTGATAGCTTTGAAGACATGTTCTGATGGTGGTGAGAGTGGAGCACGACTGTCTCCGTGGCGCAATTGGCTAGCGCGATCGGCTGTTAACCGAACATTTGGAGGTTCAAGCCCTCGCGGGAGTGGTGTAGTGCTTTTTTATTTGCGCCGATAGCTTTGAAGATATATTCTTATGGTGGTGAGAGTGGAGCAGGACTGTCTCCGTGGCGCAATTGGCCAGCGCTATCGGCTGTTACCGGAAAGGTTGGAGGTTCGAGCCCACCCGGTGGTGGTGCGGCGCTTTTTTTCCTGTGGGCTGATAGCTTTGAAGGTATGTTCTGATGGTGGTGTGAGTGGAGCAGGACTGTCTCCGTGCCGCAATTGGCTAGCGCGATCGGCTGTTAACCGAAAAGTTGGAGGTTCGAGCCCACCCGGTGGTGGTGCGGCGCTTTTTTTTCTTTGGGCTTATAGCTTTGAAGATATGTTCTGTATCGTGGTGAGAGTAGAGCAGGACTGTCTCCGTGGCGCAATTGGCTAGCGCGATCGGCTGTTAACCGAGAGGTTTGAGGTTCAAGCCCACCCGGTGGTGGTGCGGTGCTTTTTTTTTCTTTGGGCTTATAGCTTTGAAGATATGTTCTGATGGTGGTGAGAGTGGAGCAGGACTGTCTCCGCGGCGCAATTGGCTAGCGCTATCGGCTGTTAACGGAAAGGTTTGAGGTTCGAGCCCACCCGGTGGTGGTGCGGCGCTTTTGTTTTCTTTGGGCTGATTGCTCTGAAGAAATGTTCTGACGGTGGTGAGAGTGGAGCAGGACTGTCTCCGTGGCGCAATTGGCTAGCGCGATTGGCTGTTAACCGAAAAGTTGGAGGTTTGAGCCCACCCGGGGGAGGGGGTGTTGCTTTTTTCTTTGCGCTGATAGCTTTGAAGATATGTTCTGACGGTGGTGAGAGTGGAGCACGACTGTCTCCGTGGCGCAATTGGCTAGCGCAATCGGCTGTTAACCGAAAGGTTGGAGGCTCGAGCCCACCCGGTGGTGGTGCGGCGCTTTTTTTCCTGTGGGCTGATAGCTTTGAAGGTATGTTCTGATGGTGGTGTAGAGTGGAGCAGGACTGTCTCCGTGCCGCTATTGGCTAGCGCGATCGGCTGTTAACCGAAAGGTTGGAGGTTCGAGCCCACCCGGTGGTGGTGCGGCGCTTTTTTTTCTTTGCGCTGATAGCTTTGAAGATATGTTCTGATGGTGGTGAGAGTGGGCACGACTGTCTCCGTGGCGCAATTGGCTAGCGCGATCGGCTGTTAACCGAAAGGTTGGAGGTTCGAGCCCACCCGGTGGGTGGTGCGGCGCTTTTTTCTCTTTGGGCTGATAGCTTGAAGATATGCTTCTGACGGTGGCGAGAGTGGAGCACGACTGTCTCCCGTGGCGCAAATGGCTAGCGCGATTCGGCTGTTAACCGAAAGGTTGGAGGTTTCGAAGCCCACCGGTGGTGGTGCGGCCTCTTTTTTCTTTGGGCTGATAGCTTTGAAGATATGTTCTGATGGTGGTGAGAGTGGAGCAGGACTGTCTCCGTGGCGCAATTGGCTAGCGCGATCGGCTGTTAACCGAAAGTTGGAGGTTCGAGCCCACCGGTGGTGGTGCGTCGCTTTTTTTCTTTGCGCTGATAGCTTTGAAGATATGTTCTGATGGTGGTGAGAGTGGAGCACGACTGTCTCCGTGGCGCAATTGGCTAGCGCGATCGGCTGTTAACCGAAAGGTTGGAGGTTTCGAGCCCACCGGTGGTGGTGCGTCGCTTTTTTTCTTTGGCTGATAGCTTTGAAGATATGTTCTGATGGTGGTGAGAGTGGAGCAGACTGTCTCCGTGGCGCAATTGGCTAGCGCGATCGGCTGTTAACCGAAAGGTTGGAGGTTCGAGCCCACCGGTGGTGGTGCGGCGCTTTTTTTTCTTTGGGCTGATAGCTTTGAAGATATGTTCTGATGGTGGTGAGAGTGGAGCAGGACTGTCTCCGTGGCGCAATTGGCTAGCGCGATCGGCTGTTAACCGAAAAGTTGGAGGTTCGAGCCCTTCCGGGAGTGGTGTGTTGCTTTTTCTTTGCGCCGATAGCTTTGAAGATTGTGCTGATGGTGCTGAGAGTGGAGCACGACTGTCTCCATGGCGCAATTGGCTAGCGCGATTCGCTGTTAACCGAAAAGGTGTCGGAAGGTTCGAGCCCACCGGTGGTGTGCGGGGCGCTTTTTTTCTTTGGGCTGATAGGCTTTGAGATATGTTCTGATGGTTGGTGAGAGTGAGAGCAGGAATGTCTCCGTGGCGCAACTTGTCTAGGCGCGATTGGCGCTGTTAACCGAAAGGTTGGAAGTTCGACTGCCCACCAAGGTGGTGGTGCGGCGCTTCACTTTTTCTTTGGGCTGATAAGGCTTGAAAGATATGTTCTGATGGTGGTGAGAGTGGAGCAAGGACTGGTCACTCCGGTGCGCGCCATTGAGCTAGCGCGATCGGCCTGTTAACCTGAAAAGGTTGGAGGTTCGAAGCCCATCCCGGAGTGGTGGTACGTGCTTTTTTTTTCTTGGCTGCTGATAAGCTTTGAAGATATTGTTCTGATGGTGGTGAGAGTGGAGCACGACTGTCTCCGTGGCGCAATTGGCTAGCGCGATCGGCTGTTAACCGAAAGTTGGGAGGTTCGAGCCCACCCGGTGGGTGGTGCAGTCGCTTTTTTTTCTTTGGCTGATAGCTTTGATGATATGTTTCGATGGTGGTGAGAAGCGGAGCAAGACTGTCTCCGTGGCGCAAAGGTCTAGCGCGATCGGCTGTTGACCGAAAGGTTCGGAGTTTCGAGCCCTCCCGGAGTGGTGTGTTGCTTTTTTCTTGTGCGCTGATAGCTTTGAAGATATGTTCTGATGGTGGTGAGAGTGGAGCAAGGACTGTCCCTCCGTGGTGCGATGGGCCTAGCGCGATCGGCTGTTGACCGAAAGGTTGGAGTTTCGAGCCCGCCCGGTGAGTGGTGCTGTCGCTTTTTTTTTTTCTTTGGATGATAGCTCTTAATATATGTTCTGACTGGTGGTGAGAGTGGAGCAAGACTGTCTCCGTGGCGGCAATGGGCTTAGCGCGATCGGCTTGTTAACCAAAAGGTTGGAGGTTCGAGCCCACCCTGGTGGTGGTGCGGCGCTTTTTTTTCTTTGGGCTGATAGCTTTGAAGATATGTTCTATGGTGGTGAGAGTGGAGCAGGACTTCTCCGTGGCGTAATTGGCTAGCGCGATCGGCTGTTAACCGAAAGGTGGAGGTTCGAGCCCCCCGGGGTGGTGCTGTTGGTTTTTCTTTGGCTGATAGCTTTGAAGATATGTTCCTGATGTGGTGAGAGTGGAGCAGGACTGCTCCGTGGCGCAATTGGCTAGCGCGATCGGCTGTTAACCGAAAGGTTTGAGAGTTCGAGCCCACCCGTGGTGGTGCGGCGCTTTTTTTCTTCTGGGGCGATAGCTCTGAAGAATGTTCTGACGGTGGTGAGAGTGGAGCACGACTGTCTCTCGTTGGCGCAATTGGCTAGTGCGATCGGCTGTTAACCGAAAGGTTGGAGGGTTCGAGCCCACCGGTGGTGGTGCGGCGCTTTTTTTCTTTGGCTGATAGCTTTGAAGATATGTTCTGATGGTGGTGAGAGTGGAGCAGGACTGTCTCCGTGGCGCAATTGGCTAGCGCGATCGGCTGTTAACCGAAAGTTGGAGGTTCGAGCCCACCCGGTGGTGGTGCGGCGCTTTTTTTTCTTTGCGCTGATAGCTTTGAAGATATTGCTACGGAGAGGAAGAAAAGGAAGAGGTGCGACTGACAGGCGCGCGACTGGGCCAATCAGCCATTGTGTCTCTTGCCTGTAGTTTTTACTCTGCAAATACATCTCGCTCAGAAGCAACCAACCTCGTAACATATTGGTGAGAGGTGCTGGGTAACCATCAGGCAACGGAGCTCCGCAGCGGACGTCGCATCGCCCTTCCAGCCATGGCCAATGCTCAGCCCTCCGCGTCAACGTCAGCGTCTCCGACGAACATGGCGTCGCAACCGTACGTTTTCACGCCTCTCAAGGATCCCGGTACATTCTGCGGAACCGATGGCGTCGACGTTGACGATTGGCTGGCCATGTTTGAACGAGTGAGTGTGCCGAACAGATGGGATCCCACACTTCAGTTGGCTAATGTGCTGTTCTATTTGAGAGGCACGGCCAAGGTGTGGTATGAGAACAATGAAGAAGAACTCACAAGCTGGGACCAATGCAAAGCAAAGATGCGGGAGGTGTTTGGCAAAACCGCCAGTCGGAAGATCGCCGCCAAAAAGGAATTGGCCTGCCGTGCCCAATCCCCTACGGAGTCATACCTCGCTTACATTCAAGACGTGCTGGCCCTCTGCCGAAAGGCCGAAAGCGACATGACAGAAGGTGACAAGGTGGGACATGTTCTGAAAGGGATTGCCGACGACGCGTTCAATCTCCTGATGTGCAAGGGCTGTTCCACCGTAGACGCGATCATCAAAGAGTGTCGTCAGTTCGAGCAAGTGAAAAGTCGCCGCATTCTACAAACATTCGCTCGACTCCCAAACACCGCTGCAACATCTACTTGCGAGGACCAGTCAACACCACAACGTGCATCGCCGCCGGGAGACCTTACACGCATTGTTCGTCGTGAACTGGAAGCTATGGCGCCCTCGGCGTTCTATTCGCGCAGTACCGATGCCACTCCTGTTACTGTTCCTCTTGTTCAAGCCATCGTGCGCCGGGAGCTTGAAAACATCGGAGTGCATTCCGTGTGCCATGTCACCGCGCCTAGAGTCAGCGAACGCCCTTTCGTGATGCCCTTCTCCGACCGACGGTCTTCTCCACGTACTCGCAACCCGGCTGAGTGGCGAACTGCAGATGACCGCCCTATATGTTTCAACTGCCACCGCGTTGGACATATTGCCCGTTACTGCCGCAACACATGGTCCTCGGCACATCGCGCAACGACCAATATGACCCGTTTCGACGATACCGCCCGCACCTTTCCACCTGCCGAAGAGCCCAATGCCATTGACCATTCTCGGAACACTTGGTACAGCCGCTCGCCTTCACCACGTGGGCACCAGTCTCGATCGCCGCAAACACGTCGCCCATCGTCCCGTTCGCCGCAGCCACGGCGCTTCTCGTCCCCCGTGGCTTCCGGCCGCGTTGTCTCGGAAAACTGAGAAATGCAGCCCCCGGAGGTGGTGCTGCATTGACGACTTCCGCAGCAAATCCTCTTTCCGTTCCCACCAGACGAAGTGTAATAGACGTTAAAGTAGACGGCGAACCTGTACAAGCACTTGTCGACACCGGCGCAAGCATTTCGGTCATGAGTTCAAGCCTACGCACACGTTTAAAGAAAGTTCTGACACCAGCGGCTGCACAAATGCTCCGTGTGGCCGATGGCGGCACGCCGATGGTTCTCGGTCTGTGCACTGCCCGCTTACGTATAAAGGACCACACTACTTCTGTCATTTTAGCCGTGATTGACCACTGCCCTTATGACATTATCCTAGGCCTGGACTTCTTGTCGAATCATTCTGCTCTGATCGATTGTGCTACAGGCGTTCTTCAGCTAGAGTTGCCTCAGATAGTCGCTGACCCCCCCACTGCCCCGCCGCGCCTGTGCTCTCTTCAGGATGTGCGGCTGTCAGCTCAGGCAGCCACCTTCGTCGTTTTGACCGCACAGCCCCAAGTTCCCGATGGTCAATATGTCCTCCTTCCTCTCGCCGACGTCCTCTTGAGCCGCAACATTGCCATTCCCCATACGCTTGTGACTGTTACTGACAATTGTACCTCGCTTCCACTTCTCAATTTCAGCTTGTGCCCTCAAGTGCTTCCTCGTGGCATGTTCTTGGCCAGCGTATCTAATGCTGACGAATTCGAAATAGCAGCGCTCACCACCGAGATTGATTTACTTCAGTCTCCAGTAGCGAACAGCACCTGTTCTCGGCCAGATCGTTTCTCGAAGATGATTGCACCCGACCTCAACCCTGCGCAAGCCAATGACATCCATCGCCTTCTCGCGTCATATACCGACATTTTTTCTTTCGACGACAGACCTCTAGGGCAAACATCCACTGTTCAGCACCGTATAAATACTGGTGACGCCAGTCCTATTCGCCGACGCCCCTATCGTGTCTCCCCCACTGAGCGTAGAGTTATCCAAGCAGAAGTGGACAAAATGCTCAACAAAGGTGTCATAGAACCATCAAGTAGTCCTTGGGCCTCCCCTGTCGTCCTTGTGAAGAAAAAAGATGGTACCTGGCGCTTCTGCGTTGACTATCGCCACCTAAACAAGATCACACGAAAAGACGTGTACCCGCTACCACGCATCGATGACGCGTTGGACTGCCTACACGGGGCTACATACTTCTCGTCTATAGATCTCCGGTCCGGCTACTGGCAGATTTCTGTCGATGAAATGGACCGCGAGAAGACGGCCTTCATTACACCAGATGGTTTATACCAGTTTAAGGTCATGCCTTTTGGACTATGTAACGCCCCTGCCACATTCGAACGAATGATGGACTCTCTCCTGCGTGGTTACAAGTGGTCTACTTGTCTTTGTTACCTAGACGATGTGATAGTCTTTTCATCTACTTTCGATAGCCACCTGACCCGTCTCGCTGCAATTCTCGCAGTCTTCAGAACAGCTGGGCTACAACTCAATTCCAAGAAGTGTCAATTTGGTCACCGTCAGATTGCCATTCTGGGCCATATTGTAAACGCCGATGGTGTCCAACCAGATCCCGAAAAGATCCGCGTCGTCCGTAGCTTTCCAGTGCCCCGTTCTACATCCGACGTCCGTAGCTTCGTCGGCTTATGTTCCTACTTTCGCCGTTTTGTGAAAAACTTCGCTGACGTTGCCCGGCCACTGACAGATTTGCTGAAGAAGGATACCACATTCTCATGGGGCCCTGAGCAGGCTCAAGCGTTCGCCGCTCTCATCGGCTACCTAACTACGCCCCCCATACTTGCCCACTTTAATCCTTCTGCTGCCACAGAGGTTCGCACCGACGCCAGTGGCCACGGTATCGGCGCAGTTCTCGCTCAGCGGCACCACGGTAGACAGTGCGTGATAGCTTACGCCAGTCGCCTGCTTTCTCCCCAGGAGATGAATTATTCCATCACCGAGAGAGAGTGTCTAGCTTTAGTTTGGGCCGTCGCCAAGTTTCGGCCATATTTATATGGTCGCATTTTCACTGTCGTTACGGACCACCACGCCCTCTGTTGGCTGACTTCTCTGAAGGACCCGACTGGACGTCTGGCTCGCTGGGCTCTGAGGCTTCAGGAATTTTCGTTTAGCGTCAGCTACAAGTCTGGCCGTTTGCACAAGGACGCAGACTGTCTTTCTCGATATCCGGTAGATCCTCCTGATCCCGTTGCGCCTGACCTGGAGAGCAGAGTAATGGCGTTTACAGACGTCAGCGATATGCGCATCGAACAACGACGGGATGAGTCATTGCGCACTATCATCGACGCCATCCAGTCTGACAGCCATGACGCTGAATCCCGTATGTTCGTGCTGCATGACGGCATCCTCTACCGCCGCAACGTCACCACTGAAGGCCCTGAGCTTCTGCTTGTCATCCCTCGTCATCTACGGCCTGCCATACTTCAACAACTTCACGACGCACCAACAGCGGGACACCTCGGCGTTTCCCGCACATACGACCGCGTGCGACGTCGATTTTTCTGGCCTGGATTGTACCGCAGCGTACGTCGATATGTCGCCACTTGCGACCTCTGCCAGCGCCGGAAAAGACCTTCTTTGCTGCCAGCTGGATATCTTCACCCAATTGAAGTCCCCTCTGAACCATTTCATCGCGTGGGACTCGACCTTCTTGGCCCTTTTCCGACGACGACACTAGGAAATAAATGGATTGCCGTCGCCACAGATTATGCGACCCGTTACGCGATAACAAAGGCCATGCCAACCAGTTGCGCCACTGACGTCGCGGATTTTCTTCTTCATGACGTCATCTTACACCATGGTGCACCCCGACAGCTGCTTACGGACCGCGGCCGCTCTTTCCTGTCCAAAGTTGTCGATGACCTCCTTCGATCGTGTGCTACAGCCCATAAGCTATCTACCGCCTACCACCCACAAACTAATGGCCTAACTGAACGTCTCAACCGCACGCTCACAGAGATGCTTTCGATGTACGTCTCCGATGATCATCGAGACTGGGATACAACGTTGGCCTATGTGACCTTCGCATATAACTCCTCTCGACATGACACTGCGGGATTCTCGCCTTTTTATCTTTTATATGGTCGCGACCCCATATTGCCATTTGAAACCACCTTGCCTCTCGTGCCATCTCCTTCCGAGTACGCGCGCGAAGCCATTGATCGGGCTCACATGGCTCGTCAAGTTGCCCAGTCTCGCCTCACCAGGTCACAGGATATGCAAAAAGCCCGCTACGACCACCGGCATCGAAATATAACGTTTGCCCCAGGTGACCACGTGCTCCTCTGGTCACCGTGTCGCCGTGTAGGTCTCTCCGAAAAACTTTTGTCCCGATACGCCGGACCCTACCTAGTCTTACGTCAAGTTAGCGACGTAACCTACGAGATAGCGCCATTGCACTCCAATACGTCACCAAGTTCGTCACTAGTTGACATTGTCCATGTTTCGCGCTTGAAACCCTACTTCTGTCGCACTTCTCCGGACTCTCGCCGAGACGGCGCTCCAACGCCCGGGGGTCCTGCTACGGAGAGGAAGAAAAGGAAGAGGTGCGACTGACAGGCGCGCGACTGGGCCAATCAGCCATTGTGTCTCTTGCCTGTAGTTTTTACTCTGCAAATACATCTCGCTCAGAAGCAACCAACCTCGTAACAATATGTTCGGATGGTGGTGAGAGTGGAGCATGACTGTCTCCGTGGTGCAATTGGCTAGCGCGATCGGCTGTTAACCGAAAGGTTGGATGTTCGAGCCCACCCGGTGTGGTGCGGCACTTTTTTTTCTTTGGGCTGATAGCTTTGAAGATATGTTCTGATGGTGGTGAGAGTGGAGCAGGACTGTCTCTCCGTGGCGCAATTGGCTAGCGCGATCGGCTGTTAACCGAAAGGTTGGAGGTTCGAGCCCACCCGGTGGTGGTGCGGCGCTTTTTTTTTCCTGTGGGCTGATAGCTTGAAGATATGTTCTGATGGTGGTTGAGAGTGGAGCAGGACTGTCTCCGTGGCGCAATTGGCAAGCGCGATCGGCTGTTAACCGAACATTTGGAGGTTCAAGCCCTCGCGGGAGTGGCGTAGTGCTTTTTTATTTGCGCCGATAGCTTTGAAGGTATGTTCTGATGGTGGGGAGAGTGGAGCACGACTGTCTCCGTGGCGCAATCGGCTAGCGCGATCGGCTGTTAACCGAAAGGTCGGAGGTTCGAGCCCACCCGGTGGTGGTGCGTCGCTTTTTTTTTCTTTGGGCTGATAGCTTTGAAGATATGTTGTGATGGTGGTGAGAGTGGAGCAGGACTGTCTCCGTGGCGCAATTGGATAGCGATATCGGCTGTTAACGGAAAGGTTGGAGGTTCGAGCCCACTGGTGGTGGTGCGGCGCTTTTTTTTCTTTGGGCTGATAGCTCTGAAGAAATGTTCTGACGGTGGTGAGAGTGGAGCAGGACTGTCTCCGTGGCGCAATTGGCTAGCGCGATTGGCTGTTAACCGAAAACTTGGAGGTTTGAGCCACCCGGGCGGGGGTGTTGCTTTTTTCTTTGCGCTGATAGCTTTGAAGATATGCTTCTGACGGTGGTGAGAGTGGAGCAGGACTCTCTCCGTGGCGCAATTGGCTAGCGCGATCGGCTGTTAACCAAAAGGTTGGAGGTTCGAGCCCACCCGGTGGTGGTGCGGCGCTTTTTTTTCCTGTGGGCTGATAGCTTTGAAGATATGTTCTGATGGTGGTGAGAGTGGAGCAGGACTGTCTCCATGCCGCAATTGGCTAGCGCGATCGGCTGTTAACCGAAAAGTTGGAGGTTTGAGCCCACCCGGCGGTGGTGCGGCGCTTTTTTTTCTTTGCGCTGATAGCTTTGAAGATATGTTCGGATGGTGGTGAGAGTGGAGCACGACTGTCTCCATGGCGCAAATGGCTAGCGGCATCGGCTCTTAACCGAAAGGTTTGAGGTTCGAGCCCACCCGGTGGTGGTGCGGTCGCTTTTTTTCTTGGGCTGATAGCTTTGAAGATATGTTCTGATGGTGGTGAGAGTGGAGCAGGACTGTCTCCGTGGCGCATTGGCTAGCGCGATCGGCTGTTAACCGAAAGGTTGGAGGTTCGAGCCCACCCGGTGGTGGTGCGGCGCTTTTTTTCTTTGCGCTGATAGCTTTGAAGATATGTTCTGATGGTGTAGAGTGGAGCAGACTGTTCCGTGGCGCAATTGGCTAGCTGCGGATCGGCTGTTAACCGAAAGGTTGGAGTTGCGAGCCCTCCCGGGAGTGGTGTGTTGCTTTTCTTTGCGCTGATAGCTTTGAAGATATGTTCTGATGGTGGTGAGAGTAGAGCAGACTAGTCTCCGTGGCGCAATTGGCTAGCGCGAATCGGCTGTTAACCGAAAGGTTGGAGGTTCGAGCCCACCCGGTGGGTGGTGCGGCGCTTTTTTTTTTCTTTGGGCGATAGCTTTGAAGAATGGTTCTGATGGTGGTGAGAGTGGAGCACGACTGTCTCCGTGGCGCAATGGCTAGCGCGATCGGCTGTTAACGAACATTTGGAGGTTCAAGCCCTCGCGGGAGTGGTGTAGTGCTTTTTTATTTGCGCCGATAGCTTTGAAGATATTTCTTATGGTGGTGAGAGTGGAGCAGGACTGTCTCGTGGCGCAATTGGCCAGCGCTATCGGCTGTTACCGGAAAGGTTGGAGGTTCGAGCCCACCCGGTGGTGGTGCGGCGCTTTTTTCCTGTGGGCTGATAGCTTTGAAGGTATGTTCTGATGGTGGGTGAGTGGAGCAGGACTGTCTCCGTGCCGCAATTGGCTAGCGCGATCGGCTGTTAACCGAAAGTTGGAGGTTCGAGCCCACCCGGTGGTGGTGCGGCGCTTTTTTTTTTTCTTTGGGCTATAGCTTTGAAGATATGTTCTGATCGTGGTGAGAGTGAGCAGGACTGTCTCCGTGGCGCAATTGGCTAGCGCGATCGGCTGTTACCGAAGGTTGGAGGTTCAAGCCCACCCGGTGGTGGTGCGGTGCTTTTTTTTTCTTTGGGCTGATAGCTTTGAAGATATGTTCTGATGGTGGTGAGAGTGGAGCAGGACTGTCTCCGCTGGCGCAATTGGCTAGCGCTATCGGCTGTTAACCGAAAGGTTGGAGGTTCGAGCCCACCCGGTGGTGGTGCGGCGCTTTTTTTTTCTTTGGGCTGATAGCTTTGAAGAATATGTTCTGACGGTGGTGAGAGTGGAGCAGGACTGTCTCGTGGCGCAATTGGGCTAGCGCGATTCGGCTGTTAACCGAAAGGTTGGAGGTTCGAGCCCACTCCGGGGAGTGGTTGGTTGCTTTTTTTCTTTGCGCTGATAGCTTTGAAGATATGTTCTGATGGTGGTGAGAGTAGAGCACGGACTGTCTCCGTGGCGCAATTGGCTAGCGCGATCGGCTGTTAACCGAAGGTTGGAGGTTCGAGCCCACCCGGTGGTGGTGCGGCGCTTTTTTTTCTTTGGGCTGATAGCTTGAAGATATGTTCTGACGGTGGTGAGAGTGGAGCAGGACTGTCTCCGTGGCGCAATTGGCTAGCGCGATCGGCTGTTAACCGAAAGGTTGGAGGTTCGAGCCCACCCGGTGTGGTGCGGCGCTTTTTTTTCTTTGGGCTGGATAGCTTTGAAGATATGTTCGACTGGTGGTGAGAGTGGAGCAGGACTGTCTCGTGGCGCAATTGGCTAGCGCGATCGGCTGTTGACCGAAAGGTTGGAGTTTCGAGCCATCCCGGTGTGGTGCGGTGCTTTTTTTCTTGGGCTGATAGCTTTGAAGATATGTTCTGATGGTGGTGAGAGTGGAGCAGGACTGTCTCCGCGGCGCAATTGGCTAGCGCGATCGGCTGTAACCGCAAAGGTTGGAGGTTCGAGCCACCCGGTGGTGGTCGGCGCTTTTTTTCTTTGGGCTGATAGCTTTGAAGATATGTTCTGATGGTGGTGAGAGTGGAGCAGGACTGCCTCCGTGCGCAATTGGCTAGCCGATCGGCTGTTAACCGAAAGTTCGGAGGTTCAAGCCACCCGGTGGCGTTGCAGCGCTTCTTTTCGTTGGGCTGATAGATTACTTTGAAGATATGTTCTGATGGGTGCTGAGAGTGGAGCAGGACTCGTCTCCGTGGCGCAATTGTGCTAGCTCGATCAGCTGTTAACCGAAAGTCGGAGGTTCAGTTCCCACCCGGTGTGGTGCGGCGCCTTTTTTTTCTTTGGGCTATAGCTTTGAAGGTATGTTCTGATGGTGTGAGAGTGGAGAAGGACTGTCTCCGGCCGCAATTGGCTAGCGCGATCGGCTGTTAACCGAAAGTTGAGGTTCGAGCCCAACCGGTGGTGGTGCGGCGCTTTTTTTTTCTTTGCGTGATAGCTCTTGAAGATATGTTCGGATGGTGGGTGAGAGTGGAGCACGACTGTCTCCGTGGGCAATGGCTAGCGCGATCGAGCTGTTAACCGAAAGGTTGGATGTTCGAGCCCACCCGGTGGTGGTGCGGCACTTTTTTTTTCTTTGGGCTGATAGCTTTGAAGATATGTTCTGATGGTGGTGAGAGCGGAGCAGGAGTCTCTCCGTGGCGCAATTGGCTAGCGCGATCGGCTGTTAACCGAAAGGTTGGAGGTTCGAGCCCACCCGGTGGTGGTGCGGCGCTTTTTTTCCTGTGGGCTGATAGCTTTGAAGATATGTTCTGATGGTGGTGAGAGTGGAGCAGGACTGTCTCCGTGGCGCAATTGGCAAGCGCGATCGGCTGTTAACCGAACATTTGGAGGTTCAAGCCCTCGCGGGAGTGGCGTAGTGCTTTTTTATTTGCGCCGATAGCTTTGAAGGTATGTTCTGATGGTGGGGAGAGTGGAGCACGACTGTCTCCGTGGCGCAATCGGCTAGCGCGATCGGCTGTTAACCGAAAGGTCGGAGGTTCGAGCCCACCCGGTGGTGGTGCGTCGCTTTTTTTTTCTTTGGGCTGATAGCTTTGAAGATATGTTGTGATGGTGGTGAGAGTGGAGC
>NW_023608298.1:0-30150 GCF_013339725.1 Rhipicephalus microplus | reverse complement strand
CTGTTAACCGAAAGGTTGGAGGTTCGAGCCCACCCGGTGGTGGTGCGGCGCTTTTTTTCCTGTGGGCTGATAGCTTTGAAGATATGTTCTGATGGTGGTGAGAGTGGAGCAGGACTGTCTCCTGGCGCAATTGGCAAGCGCGATCGGCTGTTAACCGAACATTTGGAGGTTCAAGCCCTCGCGGGAGTGGCGTAGTGCTTTTTATTTGCGCCGATAGCTTTGAAGGTATGTTCTGATGGTGGGGAGAGTGGAGCACGACTGTCTCCGTGGCGCAATCGGCTAGCGCGATCGGCTGTTAACCGAAAGTCGGAGGTTCGAGCCCACCCGGTGGTGGTGCGTCGCTTTTTTTTTCTTTGGGCTGATAGCTTTGAAGATATGTTGTGATGGTGGTGAGAGTGGAGCAGGACTGTCTCCGTGGAGGTTACCTTGATTGCCATATGTATTTTGTTGCCCTGTGCAGAGGGAGTTGAAAAGCTATAATTAAAAGCAATAGTAGAAAAGAAGAAAGTACACGACCATTAAGAATCTTTCTTGAAGAACATACATGAACCTTACAAAAAAGTTTATTGTCAGAAACAAATCGCAAAGCCAACTTCCGCTCTCAGGACAAGCTCGACGCTACCGTCGAGCCAGGTCCCTGTAACCTTTGAGCGAACGAGTAGCATTGCCCACCCAGTCTATGAAGCTTTCTACTTTGGCGTAGACGACTGGCGATTCACAACTAAATCCATGGGACACAATTCCCACTTGCACGTAGAGCTTCTTGCTAGTTAGCAAGAACAGGGGACTGCCGGAGTCACCCTGAAAAAGTGGAGTTAATGATTAATGGGTGGCCATAAATGCAAGTTTTAATAACTGCTTGCATTGAAAGAATTGTCCTTTACCAAACACTTCTAAATTTGGCCGAACGGCTGAAACATAAAAAAAAGTCACAGTTATACCGCAAGGGCGAGGCAATAAATGAGAAGCAACAAATTCGAATGTCAAGCGAAGAGCGGCAAGCAGATCAAAACGTGAAGTGCCCTACTCGAGCACAAATGATGCACGAAAAGAACAAACCCAGAATGAGCACTAACAACGTTTCAAAGCTAGAAGCAGAACGCACAGCTGAAATAGAAAGAAAGAACGAAACGTTTGCGCTGGTATACCGGATGAGCACGAACTAACAAGTGTCAGAATAGTTACATCACTGTGCTCTAAGAGCACGCTATTTTCGCAGTTAGGGCCTGTGTAGCGAGTGAAGTGACCTTGAAAACCTGCAAACCATCCTCATCACAAGATACGCGCGTGCGCGCACGGGTGACCACACCCCGTAGAAACTTTTTATAACCGACGATTTCATAGCACGTATACATTCAAGGCGGAACAAAAGCACTGACACAGAAAGACCCACCAAACACCAGAACAACACACCCACAGCAACACACGTAGAACATTGCTGTGTTCCGCATGTGTTTCAAAGGCGTTGCTTTTGAAAGAGAAGAACTCTAGACAACAAAAACAGCAAGTTGGCATTGCAGAAATATCTCCGTCTAGTAGCAAAGTAAACGTTGGTGCTTACGAAGCATGGGCTGGTGTTGTTGCGGAACGCGCAGTAAGTTTTGTCACTCCTGTAGGAGTCCAGGTAGATCTTTTCGCAAACCTCGTTTGGTTGTATCTTCACAATCGTGAACTGCAGGTAGTCCGAGGTGTTGCCGACTGTGGTAATGGTAAAAAAAAAAAACTTTAAAAACTGTTATTCAGTCCTGGGCATAAAGCTTTTGGCAAACTGCAGCAATGCTGACGCTCTTCGCTAATAGAGTGCATGGGACTTTGAATAGTGAACTTATTCTCTATACATACATCTTGCAAGGTCTTTGCTGTTGGTTCCTTATCCAGGACGGCTTACCATTCCGGTATAATGAGGGTATTTTCAATACTCTAGCTTGTCTAGTTTTTTTTTCTAAATCCAGAACATACACTCAGAAAGTTTTCCCCAGCCAGCGATGACCGCATTCTTGTTGTACGCATTCAGAGGTTTCGTAGGGAAGCATATCGGCTTGACCTCAAGTCCATACTGGAATGGCTTTTCCACCTGCGGACAAAAGCATTTCTTTTTTATCAAAAAATTCACCTTAAATGTGTCAAGTTTGCGTTTGATTTATAATGTTAGTTTTTTGAGGGCACTGCATGGAGGGCAATCGAAATAGGTTACTTATTTGGAAATACGGTGTCCTCCTCACTGTGACTGAAGGTGGCAATGCAACCCACAACTGCGCGTTAATGTTAATTAGTCTGAAACACCGAATACCACCATCGATATGCCGTAAGGTATGCCAGTAAACGATATGGCAGTCAACACTTCGATTTACCTATTTGAGATGTGCTCCTGGGTAATGCAAACTCAAATGATTACATTTATGAACACTTTAGACAGCCAGAGCGCAAAAAATCAATTTAGGTTTTTTTTTCTTTGTCGATTGTACTGATCGTGTGCCGCCACGCACAGAAAACGCTCTGAGCCTAACGTTGTTCCCGAGTTTCTCTAGAATGGTAGGTGTTTCACATGAATCAGCGCTGCCTTCGAGAAGTGCCCACATTTCACACCTGCGCTGCCGTCGTGTGATGAGGTCATAGTGACGTCGTGATTATCGCAAATTTTGGCGGTATGTGACTTCATGATGCCGATTTCGGGGGATAGGTCACAAAGCGAGGTTGTATTTTGTTTTTGAAATAAAATTGTTTCATATTCTAAACACGTTTTGAGACAGCATACAAAATAACTCACTGGTATCATCAAGGGTAAAACAACGAACGAATAGAATATAAAAACAGGCTGGAAATAGGTAAACCAAGGAATAATGTGTTTCGTGTGACATAGGAAAACACATAGACATCGCAAAAGTTCCTTCGGCTGAAATTTAGTACGAGAACACCAAAAGAAAGAACCACTGGAAGAAATAAATTTTAACCCTTTCTCCACGAGAGTTTTCTAGAAACATCACTTATTCATCATTCAGAGATGAAGCTCTCATGCTAGCGTGATATATTATAATATATATATATATAATATTATATATATATATATATATATATATATATATATATATATATATATATATTATATATGCGCGAAAAGTGACCGTGGGCATCTACACGAATAAGGTGAAAAAGGATCATTGCATGAATTTATACGAGTAAAAAATTGTTACCTCCTCGTGGAATCGCACAAAGTTACTGTGACTTCATCACCGAACATTGTCGCGTGATAAAAGTAGAAGTGATCGCAGACGCATGAAACAACACGTCATGTGCAGAAAGCTTTCAGAAGGGTTTTTAGAATTGCCACAATTCATGGAAAAAGAGATGTCTTTTGCCTTCAAATAATGTTAGAAAAACGCATAAAAGGCCACGTGAGTTTTTAGTTACGACTTCATAACATAGACATTCAGGGCTTTTACTCAAATGCGATACATGCTGCCCGCTTTTTTTTTTTTTGGGGGGGGGGGGTACTGACATGCTCAAAGCCATGCCCGAAGTTTCTATTGGTTAATGCTATTGCACGTAACTATTGTATGTAAGATGAGTGTCTGAGCATTGTTACCAGCAGGACAGCGATGTCGTTGAATAACGATTTGTCGTCATACTGCGGATGTCGCAAAAGTTTTGCAACTTTGACCCTGGCAGCCCGGCTTATGTCGGCGTGACCGTAGATAATGTAAATGGCGGCAATTTCTGTGCCACCCCTGCACCATATGAGAAGAAAAGAAAAAAAAAAGGTGTGTCAATGATTCGAAGACTGAGAAAAGATTGAAGCTGATCACGTTTCCCCTCTTCTTCTCATCCCTTCGCCAGTCTCTCTTCTATTTCCCACTTCTCATACTATATGATGGATGGTTGTGATCTTCTTCTTTCTAATTCAATTTATCCCTCGTTTCACTGGTTTCTTTGTCTTTCTTTGCGGGGTACTTTTCCTTTTTTTTCACTTATGCTTACTTTTTTTGCTCATCTCCTCTTTGGCATTCACTTTTTTAGCTATCGCTGATCCTTTCTGCCTCATTTTGGTTGATTAAACGTGTTGGTGGCCGAAGCCATCAGCACAGAATTGAGCCAAGTCTTTCTGAGTGAAATTTATAACTATGATTATAATGAAAACGATTCGTTGTAATGCTGAGTAGATGTTTGTTTGATTTGTGTGTCAGTAGTATCGTAAACTTTGTTAAGAATTTGATGGTAAATAAGAATTAGTTGCGATGGTTAATCGAGGGTACTTGAAATATAGTTTCAATTCATTTCACTGGCAGTTAGAACCTACATTCAAAGAACACCCTGCAGGAAAACAGACATAATTTTTTTTTCAAACTATTGGCTTACTTTTGTAGAGTTTTGAGAATGGTAGCACTTTACGTGGAGAAAAGATATATGTAAAGTAGTACGTAAACTTTTTCTCCGAAGAGGTGCTAACTTACGCCTAATTCAGTAACACAGCCACATTTAGAAAAAAAAACAGCCTCTGTACCAAAAAATAACTGTTTCGTCGTGTACCCTAAGCCTAGTATGATGGTCTACTGATACATGCATCTAAATGCAGGCGGCGCGTTTGAAGCATACCTTTGATCAGTGCTTTCAAGTTTGCTGCAACGTTTCCATGTCTATGAATAATCGTTCACACGGCCCTTGGAGGGCTTAACGTGTACTAAACTTTACTGCACATTTGAATGAATGAGTTGCAGCTTCACAGCAGAGCAATGTAGCCGGGTACTTTGGTGTAATGTACTAAGCTGTTCATTATGAAGAAGCAAGAAAGGAAAACTTACTGAATCGTGCAGTGGGCCGCTGTGAGAACGTGACGCTTTGTGATGATGCTGCCTCCGCATGCACTTTTGAATGACGGGAAATGAAGTTCCAAGTAAATCTGGCAATGTTAAGGAAGCCGATGTTTTAAAAAGAATTTGTCATTGCGTTCGTTAGTCTGGTGACCTATTGATTACGCGCCTTTGCCTTTGTTGGTTCATAAGCATGACGCGCGGTCCCTCGCAGCACATCATTTTACGTTATGAATGTACCGTATGATCAGACGCGTCGATATCTTGGCGTAATACCTAGATTTGTGCAAAATGTTATTTGACGATTCATTCTTTTCGCTATGTCATTGTCTTAGTGGCAAAGCGCATATGAGAGGTCTCGGGAAGTAGCAGTCCTTTGGCACCTCCCAAAGAACTGCACGAAGATACATAATTAATTTCCGTTTGGAGAATGCATATTTCAAGAAGTTAACGTGAAGTTTCAGCCTCGTCACCTTAAGCAACAACAAAGTGACCAGTTGCAATTATTTTTGGATTATTCGAAATGACATTATGACATTTTTAACATAAATATCATCCAATATTTTTGAAAGCGAATCACTTGCAGATGCACCTATTGCAAAATGCTTGCCTTCGCAAAAATGGGAACTCAGACTGCTAACAATGGGCCACTTAGTTCATGAAGAAGCACAGTGACATTGTTCTTTCGTTACCTGGTCAAGACGATTGGTCATGTCCAGAGTTCACCACCGGTGCTTTTTAAAGATTTGCACTCGGCTGCATATGTAGCAGGTTATGCCTTTGGTCATGACAATGAACACGTTCTGTGAAATTACTACGCAGTTTGACCCATATCGGATGTCGATAGAAAGTATAAGCCTGAGCGCATGCTAGTCTAGCACTTTTGCTTTTTTCTTCGAGATGTTACGAAATAATGTTGGTCGCGAGCAGCAAGCGATGCACCATTCAGCACTACCATTGGCCGAGAAAACCTGCTTCACTTCCACTGTAGTATACAGGTTGATCGTTCGACGCTTATCATGCAGGAATTACGCCTTGTTGCTCAACGAAAAAGCCCGAAACATGAAGTTGTATAGAATGTTAGGGCACATATTCGGAGTTTTATCTCGTAAGTGGCTAACGCTTGGAGTGTGCAATAGTTTCGTAGCCACATCTGTCAAGTGGGAAAATGAATAGATACAGTAGGTGCAGTAAAGTGCCACTTGGATGAGTAAATTTGAAATTGTACACATAGCCAGATTAAAAAAAAACAGTGTTGGCATGAAATATTCTTTGAAGGTTGTCGTCTTACCGCCCATGGAAACTCGTGCGGTCTCGCCGACATTCCATTCACGACGGCTGCCGGAGCAGTTCCACAGCCTAAAAACGAAGTCCTCTATAGTATGTACCTAATGAGCTGGAACTTGAAGTGTATTTATTCATTTGTTTATTTAAGCATACTGCAGCACTAATTGCTGTATCCCAGAAGTGGGGATATAAGGATACATAGGAATATAACTAACACAATTGGAATAATGCAAACAGGTAACATAAAAACGTCGTACAAACAATAAAGCAGAAATATTACGATATAAAAGCAAATACTACTTTCAAACAGATCAGCGTATTTCTGACATAAGTGTTGAAGATTTTGGCTACAAAACTCTGCGATAGGCATGGATGAACAGAACCACGTAATGAATCCCAGCCTTCGATGGAACAAAAGAAAAACTGAAATTGAACATATTAGTTCGAACGCAAGGCCTCAAATTTAGGTTGGGATAGTTTCTCGTCATTGAATGTGGGGGTGAAGTTTATGTATTCCTCGTTTTTGACAATTTAACTGTGGAGAAGACTATGCTTTGCAAGAATTTTAATGAGTCTATACGTCGACGCGAATGAAATGGAGTTTTCGCAATGAAGATAGAGTAGAAGAGGGGGAGAAATCACGGTCATAACGATTACATATGAATCTTACCGCATTTTTCTGGACTGCTTCCTGTTCTTGAATCTCGCACTGCTAATACGGGTTCCGTAAAACGGACGCGTAGTCAAATACAGGACGAATTAGTGATTTATATAACAGGAACTTATTAGAGGGAAAGAAGTTATTGTACGCAGCTTATTTGATTTGTTTGCTGCACCTTTCAAATATATTCATGTCAAGATCTCAGGATCTTGAAGATATAAAAAAAAAATGAGGGGCACGGCTATCAAAGGCTAGCCTTTTTGTTTTTATGATTTCAGACAGTTCATTGCGCGGTTCCTTTCTAAACATATGAATTGTGTAAAAAGATACCTTCTTCATTTAGATGAGCATCTTGTGACGCAAACTGAAACAAATAGAACAGTGAAAGTCAACAGTGATTGAGGTGCTCATTTTAGGGCACGCTTCAAATTATTAGGAATTAATTAGGAGGCGTACAAAAAGTGAGCACACTATTTTGCCCAAACGCAACTCATAGACCGTGAGATTAATTGCACACCACTAAAAATGTTAATGTGCACAATAATGAGTCGCTTCTCCTGCTTTAGCGAATTCAGCTGCGGGTTCAGCACCACAATTCTTGTTTATTTTCAACGAGGAGTCAGTTCTGAAAACCATTCTTAAAAAAATGTTGAGAGTCGGAATTTTATTGTTATTGCTTGAGGATTTTAGCTACCAATACCAAGAAATACCTTGATTACAGTTTTTTTTATTTAACTGAACGTCACTGAATATGGCAATAACGGCTTGGGGAAAGCGTTTGCTAAAATATATTTTTAAAAATTGCGACCAATATTATGAGATTCCCAAGACGCTTTCTTACGCTGTGACAGTTTGCAGCTGAAGAGAAAGTACTGATGTGATCGATACTATGGAATTATATGTTTAAAATGCAAGGAAGTATTCATTACTGTTGTTACCCATTATCCATTTATTTCTATTAGCGCCTTATTTGCGGATAATAACAATGAACTTAAGTAAAAAGTTTGCCTATTCCTTTCCCCTGATTGCATAAACATGATCTGTCTTGTTGACTGGTGTGAGCGCCTACGCTAGCTATAACAGGTTTTGAATGTCTTTACATTCATCTTGCTAACCCAACACTAATAGTCATACCTACCGACTGAATTGAGGTAAGTAGTAGGGTGGTCACTACGCGTAAGCGGGCCATTATTTCTTCTTACTGCGAATAATGTTGACGCCCTGTTGATGAAATAAAAAATCATTCAGGTCACTGTTTTTTTTTCACATTTGGACTTGGGTAAGAGTGCCTTTTACTCACTGTCATTGCATACAGCCAAAGTTCTGCATATTTGAATATGTATCAAAGCTTGGTGACATTAGATGTGAAAAACGTATAGACAATACTGCTTTTTCTAACTTTTAGGCGGACACAAAGAGGCGCTACCAGCTCCGACAATCTAACGTAGATGAACCAAACCTAGACACTTAATGTATCACAGTGGTCGGTGTCATTATCTTTGCTGAGTTCAGTCATGCTGGCCGTTTGTCTACCATATAGAAGTAAGTGGCTCTACTGTACGTTTTTATATTATTATTAGGCATAGGAATAGTTTTGCGCCATCGTTAGATCTTCTGGGATGCGTACACATAATATTTTAGAATGAACAGCATATAAATGTAGCCATTGGTTTTATCGCAAGGTAAAATGTAGTTTAATTTTGCCTATTCGTGCACATGCTTGCTTTAAAAGCCTGCCCGAAGATTGATGTTTCATATATGCTTAGATCTTTTCAATAAGTAATGAACTTCAAACAATGCAGTCATGTTATGAACTGGTGAGTACATGACTGCGAGTTGTCTTCGGCATATCAAGGCCGTAGAAAGTGGTTGTATGCAATAAATAAATATGAACGCGCACAATAGCTCATCCAAAGTGATAACCAAAGTCGATACACTACAGCTATATGGTAAAGGTGCGTGAAAATTACTGACATTGAAACCGTACAAGCATTTTTGTCTTGTATGCGGTTGCTCTTGCCCAGTCGCATACAGTGACAATTTGGCAGTCATTACTAAGGATTAGTTCTCATTTTAACTGACGGACTGTTTTGTGTTGCAAGTTGAGCATGTAATTATTATCTTTAAACCGAATTTGATCTTAAAATTATAGGCAATGACATCGATTGCAGCATAAGTGAAGTAACTGTTGCTATCAAAGAGAAAATGGGCCGAATAATCTTTTCGCAACAATATATAGGTCGCTACTGCCTTGCAAACACATGAATATATTTAAAAGCACATGAATATATTTAAAAGCACATGAACACATGAATATATTTTACTGTTCAGGAACAGTAAAATTCCTTTCGAACATTATTCGATATCGCGTTGATTTCACACCACCCGTTTATTAGCGGCGACCATTGAGACACCCTGAGAAGAAAGCATTGATATCAAGAGCCTGAGGAAGGGACCTTACGCATTCAATTCGCAAGTAGCAATTCAAAGTAAAAAAATATATTTACGCAGTCCTCCCAATTCAAAGTGAAACGCCACCTGCATATAGAGCAGAACTGCAACCTTGACGGTAGGGTAGCATACCGGATACTAGCATCTGGTTAACCTCCCTGCCTTCCTTTTTTCTCGTTTCTCTCTCTCTCTCTCTCTCTGGACGTAGACGGTTATTAGTGCCGGTTCATGTAAATAATGATGACAAAGAGGGGAAAACGGGTACAACGACATTTTTATACTGCTATCTCAAGCTTGTTCTTTCTTGTGTGAGAGGTATGAGAAAAAAAGAAGTCAAGAGGATACCTGCAATGCACGATGGCAGGTGCATATAGACGCGTTCTAAACGACGTTGAAGAAACAGCAGCGGCCGTGGTGATGTCAACGTGAAACCTCTGCTCAATACACCTCGAACAAACGACAACGACTTCTGAGTGAGATCAAAATCTATGAAAACACTACACTGGCAGGTGAAAAGAACACAATGCTGCCCAAGCAGTGCCCATATTTGGAAACAACTGCACGGAGGAATCTTGTCAATAGAGAACTTTACGGCAGCTGCACAGTCTACAGCCTCAAAAGGGCACCGCGGATTTATATTATGCTGTTGTATTGTTAGTCATTTTGCATTCACCTGTACCAATAGTTTATTAGTTTATTCCGTGTGTCATTGTTTTCTAGAAATCGTATGTTTTCTCATTTATGTATGGCCTCAATGCAGATGCATGCATAGGTGACAAGTTCTTAGGCACACATTGTTCTTCCTTCAACTTTATTAGCTAAGGCTCTCTATGTCTGAAGCAACCCTGAATAAATAGGTAAAAAAAATTAAACAAGGAGTGAGCGAAGTACTCCAAAAAAGTTGATTTCTTCCTTAAAGAAAACTGATATTAGACGTACCCTGCTAAATTCAGTGCAGTAGTAATAATAGTTAAATCGGCATTGCATACGTGCATAAATATTTCCAGATTTTTCAAATACAGGAGAGAGGCGTAAGTGTCATTCAATTTTTTTTCAAAGGGCATGTCTGGACTTGGACTTATATATGTGACGCTATGATGAATGGGGAACGTGGCCTGGCTCATACCCCATGTTTATTTCATTCTGACTTCTTCCTCCTCTGCTTCTACCAACCATCGTTTCATACCTCACATGACTCCCCCTCCCCCCGAAAGATGGCACCATTTATAACCTACAAAAATTGAAGAAGCCAATAAACAGACAATGTCCAAATTCGCACTATCAAGTCCCGACGGAGTTCCACAGTCTCTTTAATCTTCAAGCCCGAGGGAGCAGTCCGGTGAACTCTATAACAACTCTGGTGGGCGAGGCTGACTGTTGCGTTCCGGACAGAGCGGGATACACGTGGATACTGACAGTACTGCTAGAACTCTTGTTCGGGCTGACCATGGTTGGAACGCCTTGTTGCATCGGCAGCTCGGATGTCGTTGGGGTTGTATTTTTCGCCGTGAATGGTGCAATCCTGAGGCTTCTTGCTTTCGAGCTTTTTGACAGACTGTGACGAAGTGCCTGAGTGATAGCGGTGTGTAAGCAGGGCTTCCGCGTCTTTCTCGGCGTTTTCTGGGGAACTGCGTCGATGATGAGTGACTTATGAAGGGGCAGGCAGGTCTCCATCCTGTCGGCTCGTGTGACGCTATGATGAATGGGGAACGTGGCCTGGCTCATACCCCATGTTTATTTCATTCTGACTTCTTCCTCCTCTGCTTCTACCAACCATCGTTTCATACCTCACATGACTCCCCCTCCCCCCGAAAGATGGCACCATTTATAACCTACAAAAATTGAAGAAGCCAATAAACAGACAATGTCCAAATTCGCACTATCAAGTCCCGACGGAGTTCCACAGTCTCTTTAATCTTCAAGCCCGAGGGAGCAGTCCGGTGAACTCTATAACAACTCTGGTGGGCGAGGCTGACTGTTGCGTTCCGGACAGAGCGGGATACACGTGGATACTGACAGTACTGCTAGAACTCTTGTTCGGGCTGACCATGGTTGGAACGCCTTGTTGCATCGGCAGCTCGGATGTCGTTGGGGTTGTATTTTTCGCCGTGAATGGTGCAATCCTGAGGCTTCTTGCTTTCGAGCTTTTTGACAGACTGTGACGAAGTGCCTGAGTGATAGCGGTGTGTAAGCAGGGCTTCCGCGTCTTTCTCGGCGTTTTCTGGGGAACTGCGTCGATGATGAGTGACTTATGAAGGGGCAGGCAGGTCTCCATCCTGTCGGCTCGTGTGACGCTATGATGAATGGGGAACGTGGCCTGGCTCATACCCCATGTTTATTTCATTCTGACTTCTTCCTCCTCTGCTTCTACCAACCATCGTTTCATACCTCACATATATTTGTGCAATTGAATTTGACTGATTGATTGATATGTGGGGTTTAACGTTACAAAACCACCATATGATTATGAGAGATGCCGTAGTGGAGGGCTCCGGAAATTTAGACCGCCTGGGGTTCTTTAACGTGCACCCAAATCTGCGCACACGGGCCTACAACATTTCCGCCTCCAATGGAAATGCAGTCGCCGCAGCCGGGATTCGATCCCACGACCTGCGGGTCAGCAGCCGAGGATTGAATTTTGGACTTCTTTTTAATTTCTATTGAGTTACTGATCTCGTGTAGGTCGTTCACTAAATGTTGTTTCTAGGACTAAAAGTAGCAGTAAACAGATTTCCCAAAAGAAAGGCTGATGATAATTGCGTGATACGGCAATTTTCTGGCATCGTTACCATTTCAAAACACAAGAGGCGTTTCAAGCACAGGTAGCCCTATCGCGTGACCAACATGTCATGGTTTGTAGGTGGCATGCCGTAATCAAGAAATTAATCAAACAGCTTCAAATTGTGCATGCACATTTGGCCATCTGTGTTAATAAAGCTTACCCGAGGAAGAATATGTTGAGGCACTGCAAATGAACCCCAATCCACTTGTGTCTTACGCAACTCAAGTACAGACATACTACAGAATTCTTGCCCTATATTTCTGTCGACTAATGTTTACAGCATAGCCAACCAAACATTCAGTGGCCACAGAGAAAAAAATAAAATAGAAAAATGAATATATCGATGACATCCTTTGTTAGGAACCACATATGTTTTGCTGTGAAAAATGACAGGAACATACATGCTTTCAGTGAACTTGGTACCGATAAAACCCTATACATTCACCGAGACAATTCCAAGGGCCAAGCCATATTCTTCCTCATTTTCGCCTCCATACATGTATCAATGCTGACGTGCCTCCCTTCGAAGCACTCTGCACTTAACAAGATTTGGCACTGCCTCCATGGTCCGAAGCATCGCAAGCTTTCCGCACTTGACCTAATATTGCACTGTCGCCTGGACCAAGCCACCTTCGACGAAGCGACGTTGTCTTCTGATGACACTGCCTCCCGCACTTAGCCACCTTCGACTAAGCGACGTTGTCTTCTGATGATGTCGCATTTAGAAATCATTGTGTTTGACGTCCTAGTGACATGAAGATGGGGGCACAAATTTGGTAATAGGTGACCTCACTCGCGTCGACGTTGACCGCTGTGTGACGCTGACGCCGTTATATTTTTGACTACGTTAGCTTTGTGAGCAATACATGCCGGCTGTAACTAGCAAGTCTAAGGGCAGCTTTCTCTGCTCTGTGTTGTAGGAATTTCGTATATTGTCAAAATGTCTTTTTAGGGACCTAGTTGGTGCATCTTTAAGAGAATTACTTAGCGCAAGAAAAACACAGCACGCGAGAAATGATGATGTGTGATGTTTTGTGGCGGAAGGCCATTTGATGGCCACAGAGTGCAAGGTCACGGGACAAGAGATGTAAACAATGAATATCTTGAGTGGCTGTACAAGGCCCTTAAAATACCCCACACTAAAGTGGGCTACACATACAAGTAATAAAATCATGACGGTAACATGAAAGGTATAGTGAGATTGGGTGGCAAAATGTTCTAACAATTAAAGCATGGCGAAAAAATTTGGCACTAGCACGAGAGCCGCATCAGCACTCTTGTGTCAAGGGGCCACGAGGCAGGTGCTTTTCAGTGTAGCCACCGCAGCAGAAACATCTCTTGGAAGGTCGTGCTACGTGAAGCCCGGGTATAAAAAGCGCTACGTACAACTGTTCAATGTAGAATGTCGTCATGAAACATATATATGCATGTGCTATATACATGGGTGGTTTCTGATGCACTATATATTATCGCCTATATTGCCAAGGCCGAAGGTGAGACGAAAAGCAGCTCTTTGAGGTGACATTAATTGACATCGCCACAAGCCTGCGTCAACGGAATTACGAAGCATTTCCACCAACAATTCAAGAAAGTCAGTATTTGCCATTTGGACTAAACCTGGCTTGAGGCCATCCCAGTTGTCACCCTCGGTCTTCGCGCCCCCTTCAATCCAAACATCCACGCTACACCAGCCGAGGTCGTCTACGGTAGATCGTTTGGTCTCCCAGGTGTATTCATCGCTGCTCTGCCATCGAGCGCTACGACGTCAGACCTCAACAACTTCGTCACCCGGCACGGACACACCATTGCCGTGTTACTCCAGTCACCTGCAACCCACCACAACAAGCCTACACGTTTTGTTTTTAATGAGCGAGCTACGTGTCCGCGTGCTTTCCTCCGCAACGAAACCGTTCGCTGGCCTTTCCAGCCACCCTAAAGCGGACCCTACGTACCCGTCCATCGCGACGATCCCAATATCTGTGCGTTAACACCGATGCTTTCTCGTGGAGATGGCATGGCGCCTTGCGCAGCTGACACCTCAACTACTAGTTTTGCGTTACCCAGCAAGCGCTAGGTGGCAAAGAGGCAAGAGCTGGACGTCCCCCATGGGAGACATAGCCATAGCCTACTAAAGTTCTGGTTTTATTAAAACGTTGTCCTGGCCCTTTTTTCTGCATGGTGTAAAGAAAAGGAAAATGCTGGAATGCCTGGTTGGACTAGGCACACGTTGGCCGACACGTGCACGGAACCATTCGTAATGCCAACGAGTGGTAACGCTCATGGGCTTGTGGTCTAGCATTCCAAGTTGGGGAGAACCGCTTGGAGGCTGAGTACACCCACTCGTACCAGCGAGATCCCCTCTTAACCTTGCTTAAAATTAGCAAGCACTATCAGTTGCAATAGTGGAAGTTCCCCTTCTTACATTCAACTCCAAAAAAAGCTCACTCTATCACTTTACGTCAACTACAGACTGAGGCCTACGCTTCTCCCTTAAATGTTCTAATTACATGGATGGCATAGAGCCAGCGTACTCTCACTGGTGACACACGGGCACTTTACAACACATGCTGTAGCAATGTCGTTAGAGCTCTGGGTCTCCCTCTATACGGAGGAGCACTGGCGATCTTTTCTTTTAGTTTCAGTTTCTTTTATCCTTTCGACCCAGGAAATTGTACAACACTCTTCTCTTAAAGACGATGCGTTCTATGATCATAAGTTTACCGAAGACCGTCAATTGCGCTCCAGGCTACCATTGTGCTCACTGTGTCGCTTCTGTTCTTTCTGGATACATATTCGGCCAGTAAAGTGTTCATCCCTCAATTGGGAGAGTTGCTTCAACGTCACAACCACGTGATATGTGGAGGAGGTGCTGTTCATTCACTTTTCACACGCCCTTGTTAGGACGTATTCACGCGACTATATTTTGTCGCCCAGCTTTCCTGAAAAGCATGCTCTTTTCTTATAACCTTTCGTCTAATCTCTTTAGCAACCGAGGCTGAAAACGGTGAGCTAGATGCATATAAAACACTTACAACACAAGCATGAATATAAATTATGTGAGTTTTTTATGGTGCGAAAGCCATGCTACGCCATTGCGCCGTATACTTGGGGAGGAACGTTTTTTGGAAGGGCTGCGGAGGGACTGTTTTGATTTAAGGATTGCGAACGGTTCTTCGGCGGGCCACCTGTCCGGGCGGCGATCAGGGAGTGCAGGAAAAACATTTCCCATACAGATAATGTATTGTTCGTCGGCAATGGTGGCCACCCACCACCGAGCTTAACAAGGGGACACTGCAAGGAAGAACGTTTCAAGTTGCCAGCCATGCATCGCTGCTATAATCGAATATAAGTACTATGTATAACCGTATGCAAGTAATATAACAATTTTGGGAAAAACTGTTTTGGCTTAAAGAGCGTGTGCTTCTCTTTCGTGCACCACCTTTTCGGGTGGTGATCAAGGAGCACAGTAACAGAGCTTGTCATACAGTAACGTAATAAATATTTCAGCGGCGATGAACCAAACAAGGGGGCGCTGCTAGCAAGAACACTTTAAGTCACCTGCCATGCATCGCCGCTATAACCGAGTATAAGTACCCAAAAGTTGTCAACTACACAGGGTTAATCCTCGCCGCCAGGAAATCAGAAAGTAAACAGAAGAAAGACAATGACAGGACAAATAAAAATCGAGAGATAAAGAACAAAATGTGGGGAGAGAGAGATGGGAAAAAGGTGACTGCCAATTTCCCCTAGGTTGGTTAGACCAGGGACGCCATCTACGCGAAGACTGGGCCAAAGAGGTGGGTTGCCAGCATGAGGGTGTCCTAAAGGTCCAATCACCCGGCATCGGCTCAACAGCCACGATCCTCTTTCACCCTGACATGGCAATGCCACGCACGGCCAACCGTGGGAAGGGGTCGAAAACCTCCTGTTGGCTCCGGTCCGTGGTGTCGCCACTTACCAAACGCCTGCTCGCGTGGACGCTCCTGTGGGGCTAAGAAGAGCAGGTGCTTCCTTCATGAAGGCACATAATATTTTAGAAACATAGGCTCCATCAAACGTACTGCTTCAACGTTCTTTCGCCTCCCTTGTCTAAGGCAGGCGCTAAAAATACACGCTTCCAACGTGAATTTCGAAGAGATAACGGTTAAGAGGTAGTTTCGCGGAAAACCGGATGTCGGTTTTTGCGTTGGGCGCAGCGTCTCTGATTGTTGGCGAAAAAGCAGGGTTGACAATGAGTGAAAGCTTGCTCAATATGTAAAGTAAGATGAGATCTGCAGAGCTTTTGTAAAAAAAGGCGAAAAAAATTAGAAGAAAACTTTTCAAGGTACCCTATCGGAGATTCTAACCAGCGACGCCTCACTCCTCACTGCGCTGCGTTAATAAACTAGACCGTGCCGCTCTCGTCATCTCTGTGACTAATGGTGAGCTATACATATACACAATTTAGATCAGGTTTATTGTGAATGGAATTAAAAGAAACATTCTTGAACAAAGCTCGTATGTCTCACGTGTAGTTATGCTTTGGTGCACTGATGCATTAACCGCCAATATTGTGGCCGATCCCTTGTGATGGGTGGAAGCCATATGAGAAGAATCAAGCAAGTCTCCATGCTTTTCCCACCATCCAGCTGTTCCGGCATTAACGCCCACCCTACGAAGTCTGGGACATTCCGAGTATGACGTTTTGATGAAGTGCATTGAAGCTGTAGTTTTCGCTATTATCACCGGTATTTTATACGTCGACTGACGCCAAGGAAGGAAACGCTATACGAGCGCTGGAAAAATGCCATAAGTTCAGCCTTTCCGATTCCAGCTCAAGTTGTACGAACGCCTGCGGAACAGCTTCGACAGAATGCTGGTGACGTTGAAGCAAATCGGGCTTGCATTTGTGCGAAAAGGCAGGAATAACACGCTGCTGCGCGTGTGAGAATCGCTGCAGCTAAGCGCACATTCGACCCTGTTAACTACATTTCATATGGTTTCTAAATATCCAAGCCTTACTTCGTATAACAATCCGATGTGTTGCTATCGCATTCATTGTATCGGTCTCGTGCAGGAACTGTGAGTTTTTTTTTTGCGTCACTTGAGCTGACGCGAATGCTACTGACGGTCACTTGTCGCGTTTGTGTAAACATGTAATGCCTTGAAAGCAGTGCCTAACAAGAACAAAAAACATGAATAAAAAAGGCGTCGCTCAGATGACATTGAACTGCAAAAGTGATACGGTCTTTATAAAATCGGCAACGAGGATTGAAAGACAAATTTCTACTTCTTTTTCATCTCAGGCGACATACCGATCCATATTTACTCCATATGAAAGGCGTCTGACGCCATTTCATTATGTCAGGAGGCTTTCAGACTTTTAGCACCCTCCAAGCTTTCGCGCATGCTTTATCATTGGCCCACTTGAGACTACGTGACGATGCCATATGATGTCTTCGTCAAATGGCAACACGTCAAGTAATGTCCTTGTATTACGTTGACGTCTTATTGACTTCACGTCAGAAAGTGTTTATCGCAGTTATATGATGATAACATCTCAATAAATAGAGAACTGTTAGCCATCTACGATGTGACGATGTGCCATCTCATCACGATATCACATGGCGACATGTGATGTCATCAAATCGCAGATGAAGTTCACGCAGCGGGACGTTGACATCAATGACAGTAAGTTTTTGCATTTGATAATGATAAAGGTGTTCGCCTTGAACTATTCAAGTTACCCCTGACGGCATCAAAACCATCGAACAGCCCGCTTTGTGAACGAACTTTATTCCAGACGTTACGTCCGAAGAAAAGGAAAAAACGAAAATAACATGTTGTCTTCTTCCGTTGGAGTGCTTTCCTGCATAGTGTCTACGGTAAGGTTCCTGTAGCCTTCGTCAGAGGCCACTGCTTTGGTGAGCCACGAAGCGTATGCATCCACTCGTGCGTAGACTCCAGGATTACCTTCTCGGGCACAACCGATTCCGTGAGAGATTATTCCAAGTTGTACGTACGTACCACTCCTACTCTTGGCGAATAGTGGTCCTCCGGAATCGCCCTGCGCGTGTTTTGAAGAAGTCAATACTGATCACGTTAACCTCAATTACAGTGAACTTGTAGATCATTAGGGTTGATAGGTCGGCAAAAAATGTGGAAATTCACTAACTCAAGAAATATATTTTGCTCTTAGGACTCACACACACAGACGAAAAAATTTCCTCAAGTGGATTCACTCCGAAGAACTCATTAACATATTACTCAGCTGGACTCACTCGGACACTCATGGCAAAAAATGAGTCAAAGTTAGTCTGCATTGGCGTGTAAATGGCGTTTTTGACCTTAGTGTCAATGAATTTTAACCTCAGTGTGCCTTATAAGCGGCGCTGTTATTGGCACTCTTTCATTTCGTCTTTTTTGATATGAATGGTTGAAGTACACCAGCATTATTTGGTGAAATGCCGTAAGGACACTTTTATTGAAAGGATTGACTTACACGAGATGTTTTACGAAACGATATTCGTTAAAGAAGTTGCGCGCGGAGGAAAAGGCCCCTTCTTAGCTCAATCTTCATAACTAATGCCTCTAACACATATTGAGCTGGCATATGAAGGCTAGTGGGTAGAAATATGCGTGCACTGAAATGAGTGTAAACAGGAATGTACTTATAGCGCGACTTATACATGAGCGGCCTATAGTAATGCTGTTGGTCAATAGACAGAACCATGCCAGAGTTTTTTTTTTAGAACACAAAAGTCGTTAGTAACGGGACGCAATATCAATTTATTCGGGTCACCATGTCTTGCTCCCAGCCCAGGGTTTCACAGAGCACCAGGGTTATTTATTACACTTCCAACTTAGTGGCTAATAGGTGACATCAAATTGGTTGCCACTCAACGGGTGATGCACAACACCCATGTTATGGTAAAATGTAATTTTTGTCGTACTCGTACAATTTCGTTCACTCTCTTGTCTCTTTTTTTTACTTGTTACACCATACGTGTTCTCACAAACTAACCTCACCCATTCTTTCCTGTATTTGAAGCTTTCAGGGACTAATCATTTTGACTGTTCAACCATCCACTGTCGTGAATAAGTACATTCTCCATCGGCCACCAAACATATTAACTTATCACATGGAGACTTTCGGGATAAGCCATAATGCAATTTCTTTAGTCGTTTGTTGATGCACGATGATTCCATTCAAATAAATGGCCCTGTGAAGCTGCGGTATCTATGCATGTACATATAGATAGATGGTTAGATAGATAGATGACAGACAGATAGATAGATAGATAGATAGATAGATAGATAGATAGATAGATAGATAGATAGCATACCTTACACGTGTCCGTGTCTTTTTGATACGCACAGTAGTTCACATTTTCGTCGTACTCGATAGGGTACAGCCTTTCACAGTATTCGTGTGGCAGAATCCTTAGTGTTGTATAGTGGAGGTAGTACTTTGTCGTTTTGTCGTCTGCGAAGCGGGAATAATTGTTTTTGGCGATTATAGCGCTGTGTTATAAAAAATACACCACGTGCCATAAAAGCGGTGACAGTATAAAGAGCAAGCTACTAACATACACGTTTCATTCCTAGCACTACGCCGAACTCGGAGGAGCTCCAGCGTCTTTTGTATTACGCAACGCTGCGACATTTTTGTCGAATCTGCAAACTGCCCTTGAGACGCGAGCGATAAAGTGGCACCTACCTGTATCCACACGGAAGGTGAAAAAAAAAAGAAACAGTGGGGCACACCTTGCATCAGACGCCACCAGATGGCGGCAGTAGAGAGAGGTAACTTTATGTACCACAGGTGAAAAAAAAATCTCTATCTATGCGCGACGGACTCCGCATTGTCGACGCTTGCCGCGCGTCGCTCAAGCACAAAGGTGCAACAACTGTGACAGTTGTTGGCACTTGCTCCGTGTGTATCTGCACATTCTTTTCGACCATTCTTCGTGCTTCGGCAACACGCTGCAAGTATCAAGCTGCTTATCGTACTCCGTGTGACATACGAACTTCGTGCTATCACATTCATTGCTTGCTCTTGCAAAAAAAAACTGTGACCTTTTTGTTAAGTACCTTCGGTGTGGCGTCCCCATCCTGCGACTAAGGCCTCGATGTTGATGATGTTAACGTGATCCAAGAGAACACATACCGGCCTTACACTCTTATCCATTGTGAACGGTTGCTCCACCTGTACAAATGAACATGAGAAATGTTTCAAACACTTCTAGAAATACCTTATTGAGGCAGTCCAATCAAATGCGCAATAACACCTTTTTATCATAATGTGTTTTGTGGCTTGATATCTCAGCGTTAACAAATGAGCTGTCAAAATTTGCATTATTTTGGTTTCGCACTCAGCCAGATTTATATTTTGAATATATTTACAAACACGCAAGCGGCCTTAATCTCGCAAAATACTGGTGCACTCGCGGGGCGTAACATAACAAGGAGATTGCTCCTCAAGTGTGTGTCATCCAGCGAACGATATTGTTGCTGGGTCAGCTGCACGTGAAGTCAATATATTTCAGAATTTTTCTGCTTGGTGCTAAACTTGATTGTTTTTCTGCTGGTGAAATTTTGATATAAAGCAATGGCTCTGCTTCATTAGGCCCACGACTGCACAAACACAATGGCAAAATGGAGGCAGTCGGTTGTGTGAGGAGTTTGTAACTGGAGACTTCTGGGGCTTGTTTGAACTGAAATCGTGTCCTATTGCCTACCTTTTATAAATATTTAGACATAGTATCATCGGTAGCGGAAGAATAATAGGGTGAAAGCGCTGCGCAAAAAGTTTCAAAACGATATAGCTGAGGTCTATGTAAATGCTGCGGAAGAGCCGGACGGTCAACACTTGGCAATGGTCACTTCAAATCAAGCGGGACACCTGCTTCCCAACAGTTTCAATAAATAAAAAAAATTTGAGAGCGCGAAAGAAGGGACCATAGCATTGGCGCTTGCATCTACAAAAGTCAGCATTACAATCAGCTGCTCTAAAACCGCATTTCATAAGTTTGCGCATGGTATGGTCGCGAAAGAGGTGAAAAGAGTTATGATCAACTTTTACGGAGAGCGCGACGTGTATGTCTTATAGAAGCCCGCTCACTTTTCCCTCCCGGGCTATGAAAACGTGCAACCCCTAGCTCGAAAATGATTGAGGCCAGCTGGTGCTGTAATGACATGGAGCCCGCGTGTAGAGAGAGAGTGCATGGTGTCACACAATTAAATCACCACTGTAGATTAGAAAGGTGCTTAAACCCTCCACCCCATTCATTAATAAATGAACAGCAGGCGACAGCATTGCGCCTATTGCAAACAAGCACGTTCGCAAACCAAATTGCTTAGCGTCATTGCTATCCAGATCGCTACTCCGACAAATGTAAGATCGGCAGTAGCAGGGCGGGACTCAGACACATTCTCTAGGTTTGTCCAAACCTTGAGAAGGAGCCAAACACCAAGTATTTCAACGCAAAGCAGTGGGACACAGCGCTGTTTGGCTCGAACATCTGCGACCACCTACAAGTGATCAAGCAAGCCGGAGATGCCGTTAGGTCCCAAGGACTCTTAGCTGCCATCTAAAATTAATAATATAATTCCTCTAAAGCTTGCCATTTCAAATAAAACTGTTTCTCTCTTAGACATAGCGGACCTCTTTTTGCAATAGTTACAGAAAATCGCGAAATATGGCGTGATCGTGTCATGGCCTCTTTAAATGCCTCATGAGACGCGGTAACACATGTACGCTGAAAGGTAGAAACGAACTGTGTATATAAATATGCAAACTTCCGATCAACATGATTGCAGGGGCACGGGGGCACTTCGTATAAAAAATATCTTACGAGTATGTGGGACGCCAGAGTGAGAGATTTTGGTAATTTTGACCATGTGGTGTTCAATAACGTGGTTTTAGATCACTGTATACGCAGGCATTCAGCCGTGCGCTTCTAGAAATACGGCCACCGTGGCACGGATTCGATTCCGGGACCTTCGGGTCAGCAGAAAACACCACCAGACAATCATGGCTGGTAACATTACAGTGTGGTTACGTGGATAAAGACATAAATACGAAGAAACGTAGGTAAATAGAACTTATAAGTTCTGAGAACATATGATAAGGGGTGATAAGACTGATACATTGCGTAATTGCATAACAAGTGACTGAAAAAAAATTATCGTTAAAGAAAATGGACGCTAACACGCAAGGCGATTAACCATCAAAGTGGTCCTAGCAATCGGTATGGCACAAAGTTTTGTTGAGGCTATGGGGTGTAACAATCAAAACAGTAGGCTGTCCTTAATGGAGACCATTCTAGTTGATGTTTCTTCAGGCTACCCAATTCACCATGGAGCTAGAAGTGATTTATTGATAAGTGGGGCTTAACGTCTCAAAACCACCGTATGATTATGAGAGACGCCGTAGTGGAGGGCTCCGGAAATTTCGAACATCAGGGGTTCTTTAACGTGCTCCCAAATCTGAGCACACGGGCCTACAACATTTCCGCCTCCATCGGAAATGCAGCCGCCACATCCGGGATTCGATTCCGTGACCTGCGGGTCAGCAGCCGAGTACCTTAGCCAATAGACCACCGCGGTGGTGCATAGAGCTAGAAGTTCTAGTTGATGTTATGTCGGCGTTTGAAAATAGGCACGTAAAGCCAACTTATGCAAGTAAATGCCCTTCTGCATCGATGACGCTGATAACCTTAGCTAAACTAAGAATAGGCGAGTGAAAACTTTCTCTGGTAAATACAATTCTTGAGATTTGCGGCCTGGTTACCAACACCCATCTTCCTAGCCACAAGATCAGACGAGCCTTGCTTGTAAAGCTTTGTGCTTTCATGAAAGCTGAACGTGTCGGTTGACTTACTAGTCCCTTGAAAGAAGAGATATAGGCACAGTGCACCTGCCTTTTGTTTACACTTTGCATAGGTGCGGTAGTCTGGGAAACGCTCATATAAAAGTAAGATTGAGGTTACTTCCTAAGCATTCCTGTTTTGAACAAAACCATGCATGAATCAGCCTGTTTCGTATACCTTGAGCCATGTTATTGGGAAAATGCACGCAGAAGCCTTCCCGGCCAATAACATTCACAGGTACTGATGACAACCAAATAAACTAGGTGTTCTACTTGTTTCATTGTATAAGCACGACTGCTTATGCTCTTTCCAACTTGTACCATAGACTGAGCGCAACGAAGTTGTGCGTTTTCTATGGCATCACGAAAAGCACTCAACTATGTGGAAGGAGTTCGCACACTTTTAAAGCTTTTACTAGGCTGTGAATATTGCCCATTTATTCCGCAAATCGGATGGTTATAATGAATTTACTGACATAAAACAACCTGCAAAAATTTAATATTTTAAAAAATCCACACGAATTACCATTGTAAAGCTATCTGGGATTGATTCGAAAGCAATAGTAAAAACTGGCATGTAACTTATATAAAAGTATAAAAACAGAAACAATTTATTAGTCAGGACAATCGGCAAACTGATTATGACAACGTATGTACAGAGCCTGCTGAATGTTAATTAGTTTGGGCAGTAAAAAAATAAGAAAAAGAACACAGATATGCAACACAGCCTATGAGAAGAGGGACTCTACATTGGCCTAATAAAATATAGTCATAACTGTACTGTATTACGTAATCAACATGAAAAGTCTCATGAGTTTTGTGCTTTCATTAAAGGTTGTGCTTGAAATTCAAACGAGTCTTCTATGACTTCTCAGTCATGACGCCATTGAATTGTGTCCTTCCTAGTGCTTTTCGCTTGCCTCACTAGTCATTGTTATTGTTGGGAGCCTAGATGTGAAACTAGGCAGGAAACAAACCTGTTTACTTTTGGCTCATCTCGATGGCATGTTTTGTGTTCATGCCAGAAAGAAGTATAATTATTATTACGATTGTTATTATTATTACCGTTATAAAAATATTTATAGTATTATATCGCACAACAATGTAATAAGTAGAATATGAAAACAAATAATAGACATTTGCATACATTAGAAATAATTGTAATATATAATTACATTTGGTGAGAATAACAATGCCACACAAAAACGAAGAAAGCTGTATTTTTATTCCTATATGCACATCACGACTCTGAAGACGTGCGTCCGATTCCTTCCTCGGTAGTCACGTTTCGATGGAGGCAAAAGGCTAATTAGCCACGGATGTATGATATCAGTACAGGTGAAAGCAACACTGATGATGGAAATTATCTGGAGCCTTTCATTAGGGCGAGTCACAGCCTGAATCGCTTTCATACATGAAACTCTACTGGCCAAACCATCCCGCAGATTAGTAGAAATAAGCATGGTTAGCGTCAAAAATATTTAGCTAGCCGTGTGTACCTTTGTATTAGAAAAACTGGCAACCTTTTATAGGAATGGTTTCTTACAAAAAAAGTTGCACTATCTTTGAGGAATGCCAATACTATCCTAATTTATAAGAAAGGAGTTGCAATGACATGAAAAAGTACGGGTCGATCAGCTTACTATGTGTTCTCTGCAAACTATTTACAAAAATGTTAACTAATAGACGTAAGCCAATATTAGAGGTAATGAACCGGAGTACCAAGCAACATTTTGTACAGGCTACTCTACTACAGATGAAATTCATACTATCAGTCAGGTGATAAAGAAATGCGCACAATTGAACCATAGATAACATTCATTGATTACTGGAAGGCATTTGAGTGAGTCAAGACATCATCAGTGATGCAGAGACTACGTAATCAGGGCATCGACGAACCGTACATAGAGATACTGGAAGATATCTACAATGGATGCACAGCCACCATAATTCCCATTGAAGAAAGCGAGAGAATATCAATAAAAAACGGCGCAAAGCAGATAGAGACGGTGTCTCTAATGCCATTCACTGCGTAATTACAACAGGTTTTCAGGGCCCTAGATTTGGAAGAGTTAGAGATAAGAAGTAATGGGAAGTTTCTTATAATCTGCGATTCACTGAAGACATTGATTTGATGAGTAACTCAGGGGAGCATTTACAACTCATGATTACTTTATTTCGGCACGGGAAGCAGAAGAGTAGGTCTGAAAATTATTTGGCATAAAGCTGAAGTAATGGCAAGTCTCGGTAGAAAACGGCGCTTTGTGATAGGTGGAGAGGCTGGAAATTGTGAAGGAATATGTCTATTCAGGACAGGTAGTAACTGTGGAGCGGGACCAAGAGTTTGAAATAGCTAAAAGAATAAGGATAAGGTAGATAACATTCAGCCAGCATTCCAAAATCATGAATGGTAATCTGCCACTGATTCTTGAAAAGAAAGCATGTCCCAGCTGCTTTTTGCCGGTACTTACCTACGGAGCAGAAACCTGGAGGCTTACAAAGAGGGGTCAGCTTAAACTTAGGATGAGCGACGCAGCGAGCCATGAAAAGGAAAATGGTAAGGGTACCCTTGAGAGAAAGGAGGAGAGCCTGGTCTGTGAAGAAATCGGGGTTAAGGATATCATAGTTAAAATCTAGAAGAAATGGACAGGGGCCGGGCCCGAAGTGCCTTGGCAGGATAACCGCTGGTAGCTAACGGTAACTGATGGTTCCCAAAGTAGGCAAACGCACGAGCATTAGACAGAAAGTTAGGTGGGCCGAAGAGAATAAAAAGTTTGCTGGTATAACGTGGAATCAGGAAGCACAATACCAGGTTGATTGGCGAATTATGGGAGAGGCCTTTGCCCTGCAGTGGGCGTAGTCGGGCTGATGATGATGATGATGCGTACCTTTACGATCCCAATATCGTTACGGTTTGTCCAGGAGCTGTAATCTGCATGGCCCAGCTTCTTTATGCCTTTTACCTTTTTGGCCCTACGCCAGTCAACATGTCCGTAGAGCACATCTATGCTGATTATTTCCCGACCCTCCCTGCAGTAAAAAATGAAACCGAAATAGCACATCCACTTATTAGAACAATCACACTACCTTTTGTTTACAGCGAAAGCAGTTAAGAGATCACAACATGGGTCGCTTGCGCACTGTGGGTGTCCACCAACGCCACCCCCGTTGCTGCTTTTGCCACTTTTGTACGCAACCACTATCGTCCGAAATAGGAAAAAGAGCTCAGTAATTAAAAGCCCAGAATTCAATCAATGAGCCATGCCAAGCTTGAAACTTCTTTTCAATCTGGCTTCAGATAGGCTTGATGTCAGGGAAATAAATCAAAATAATATCGGTGATTCATTGATGTATGCGGTTCAACGTCCAAAAACCACAATATTATTATGAGAGACGTCATGGTAGAGGGTTCCGGAAATTTTGACCACCTGGCGGTTTTTAACGAGCACCAAAGGTTGAGCGCATGATCCTACTGCATTTTCACCTCCATCGTAAATGCAGGCGCTATGGCTGGGACTCAACCCGGCGACCTGTGGTCCAGCAGCCGAGCACCTTAGCAACTAGACCACCACGGCGAGGTGCATTATTATGAGTGAAAAATCATTTTAAAACAGCAAAGGAATAACCAGGTGTCGCATGATGCAATTGCGCAACGAGAGTGTAATCAAATGCTCCAACCCTTTGCGAAAGCTTGATCTTGTTTATCCAATAACTGTGGCGTATAGCCACTGTGAGGAATTGTTATGACAAAAGCTTGTGGAATAATTCTTTATCGTCTTCAGCCACAGCACAAAGAAATCGCAAAACATACATTAATATATTTTGGGGGGTGCCATCCTTTTTCGCAGAATGATGAAGGATGGCAGAGTGAGTGCCTGCTTAATACACAATTATTTATGCTATTGTTGGTACCATGCAAATTTGCCTGCAGCAGCTGCCCAAAAATTGTTAAAAAAGGCTCTGAAAGGCCGCTCTTCCAGCTTTCGCTGTGATAGTGCTGCTCATTACCCGCGTGCGTGATGGCTTTCAGCGTGAAAGACTTTACCACTATCAAAAGAACGGAGAACACATACTGTTTTGTATTAGCCTTAGGCACGTGGGATCTGTTTTCTAAGCTTAAAGTGCTAAAAAAATCAATTGCATTGCCTAATAAGTGCAGGACAGTTTTGGAGTTCGGGTTCGTATGCTGTTGTCGTCCCATGCCGCTTGGCATCTCGCAGAGTAAACCATCTAAGGCGTTACCGTGCATAGTATAGCCATGTATACCAAGAAAGTGAGAGTGAGTAGTGGATTAAAGGCGAGAAGGACAGAAGAGATGGAGGCCGTATGCCATCAGAGTATAGTAAGAGGGAACAGAAAGTGAAGGTGACAGAAGTTAAAGAAGAAATAGGATGGTACAGAAAAACAGTAAAGTGTGTATTACAGTATGACAAGATGGTGTTAAGTGGAAGTGGGAGTGAGGGAAACCAAAATAATGAGGGGAACAGCATAACATAGTGTTACTGTGTTGGCTTTACTATAACAAGAGGAGCGGTAAAGAGAAGCGAGTGTGAGAGGGAAAGATGTTTGGTTTAGGATGAAAGAAATGGGGAGGGAAGAAGGCATCACTACACCACAAACGAAACCTTGAGTTTCTGTTTGGACACCAAACAGGCTTCAAGTTTGAAATCCCAGCGCTTGCGTGTTCTTGAACGGGAGCGCTGGTGAGGGAAAGGGGAATTCCTGCTCAGGACTTCGACAGCTTTCACTTCCAGTGCAGCTGCATAACTTTCTTTCCTTGTATCGGACTTGGTGGTAGGTTGAGTCGATTGCCGAAATGAGTACGTTTTCGTGACCAATCAGTAGTACTCTTAGAATAAGACAGAGCAGAGCTGAATGGTAAGAATACATCCTAAAGTAGAGGGCAGGCAAACAGGAACACAAGAAAACAGTCAATAGACCACAGACGCCATAAAACAACTGCTGAATCGCACAACGGTGGATATAAAGAAGACATGAAAACTTATCTGTGGACGCCCATGCAAGCATTGGACGCTTGGTAAGTTCCAAAGTATGTTTTGAGAAAGCCTATGGCCAGTCAACTTAGTTTGCTATGTCTTTGTATTGTTTTGTTTTTTAAGCCCTCAACAATTACGTAAGAGGAGGAATGAGGAGGTGAGACCACAATTCGCACTGTTCCGGGCTCTGGATGGACGAATGGTCGCCTTGAGGTTAAACTATCAATCCAGCATGAGTGCGGGTGTATGTAACAGATAATTGTTAAGGTGTTTAGCTTAATGCGAACTGTTTTCAAGTAAAAGCACAAAACATGGGTTGAAAGTTTTTCTACATACATACATACATACATACATACATACATACATACATACATACATACATACATACATACATACATACATACATACATACATACATACATACATACGTACATACATACATACATACATACATACATACATACATTTACTGACGAGTTTTCAGATGTACCTTCGATTCCGCAATGAAGCGGCCATAAACGCGAGAACACTCGTGCCCATAGATTTAGTTGCAGACATATCAAGCTGATGCAGTCAAAATTAAAATGAAGTTTCCCACTGCAGCGTCCCTCATTTAGAGGTATGAAGGTTATAGCATGAAGTGGTTTTTCACACACAAAATAAAATGTCACTCCTTTTCGGTAGCATTGTGCAAACTACATAGAGATATAAAGGTTAGAGCGTAGTTTTTACCGCACAAAATAAAATGACACTTGTTTTCAGTTGGCGTTATGCTAACTATGATGATTGATTGATATGTGGGGTTTAACGTCCCAAAACCACCATTTGATTATGAGAGACGCCGTAGTGGAGGGCTCCAGAAATTTCGACCAGCTGGGGTTCTTTAACGTGCGCCCAAATTGGAGCACACGGGCCTACAACATTTCCGCCTCCATCGGAAATGCAGCCGCTGCAGCCGGGATTCGATCCCGCGGCCTGCGGGTCAGCAGCCGAGTACCTTAGCCACTAGACCACCAGGCGGGGCAATGTTATGCTAAGTATTTCCTGTTGGTCGAAATGGTTTTCCAGTCTGCACAATTAGCAAAAATGAGAAGAGAAGGCATTTTCGCACACGAAGAAAAACGAGCACGGAAGAGTTTGAGACAAGTAACGTACACCATTGTCCCGCAGCCGCTTTTTATTGCAGTTTGGCCTGATACGAATTGACTATATAATTCGCGATTGACATTTTTACGCGAGCTGCCGAAGTTTTAGGAATGCATTGTTGAGAAATTCGTCGTGGTTAGCGATGCACCACGTAACACATGAAATAAACAGTCACCGTGATGTTTATATTACAAGGACTACTGCATTGACTCACACGTCGAAACAGTGGGCTGCTGTAAGCACGTGAAGCTTCGTTATGATGGTTCCGCCACATACGTAGTAATCTGGATCGCCAGCAATGCGCATTTGCAGCTGAACCTAAACAAAAGTGAACGTACGTATAAAATCATCAGGCTTACATGTATAGAGACTGGAGGAAAGAAAATGCAGTTGTTCTTCTTACCATCCATGGAAACTGGTATTCGTTCGCTGGTTTCCCATTCACAATATAGCTAAGGACGTCAGCCTTACCGCAGTCTGAAATCAATAGGGCAGTGACCCTGGTAGACAGTTATGTATGTAATCTATGTGAACATAAGGTGGCTATAGTATTTAGGGTTTCACGTGCCAAATTATAACATGATTGTTAGAAACAACGTACGGTGAAGTGCTCCGAAAATGTCGACCTCTTTGGGCTTCATTGAAAATCCCACCGTCGTGGCCGCAAGAATAACATATGCTTTTCGGTTTTTCTTACATACAATGACAATCACGTATGTAACGCGTTCTGTACAAACTCACATCGACTCTCTTCTGGAAAGTCTTTTGTCTCACGACATGCCTAAAGAGTCGCTGTCTGTAGACAGAATCGGTGTATCGATATAAAAAAAATGCTACACGTGTGACAGTCATATGTACAAGAGCAGGCTCAAAAATCAGAGAGTGTAGGTTTGCGTACGAGATCAAAGGGGAATCGGATGCCACTCCCCCCTCTCCTTCTCTAATTACTTGAGGGTGACACCATGTCTGCACCATACGTCTACTCAAACGAATCTGTGCCATCACTGTTTGAAGAGCGGGCCGATGGTGGGTTGCAAGGGGCAACATCGTTTACGTCTGTATCAGAAGCTCGGTTTCCAGTGTGAGCAGAGAAGTGGACGAAGAAGATGCTCATGTTGGAGGGACATGGGTGCGTGCTGCTCGAATGTCAGGCGCTAAGCAGCGCCTGT
>NW_023608297.1:0-29480 GCF_013339725.1 Rhipicephalus microplus | reverse complement strand
TGACGATGATGATGAACCAGAGTGGCAATGAGGGCAAAGAGACAAGCGGATGATGGTGATTGTGATTATGCAGGGATGAGGACGATGTAAGTTACAAATGCCCACACTAATTCCCCCCCACTTGAAAGCGGACACCCTGGCCGCCGTAAGTCAAAGTGATGGGGAACGTCGCGTGAAAGGTTTCATGCGACAAACGTGTACAATCTCTGTGCTGCGGTAGCGTGAGGAATATTTGTATACAATGAAGAGACATCAAGAGTACGAGTTTTTTGTAAGAGTACCAAGTACGAGTTTTTCGGCACACACAGACCTGCAATGTCTCGAAGAAATTGTGTGGTGTCTTTTATGTACGACGCGAGGGTGCATGGAATGTGGCTTATTAGTTTGTCCACGTACCCTGATATGGGTTCAGTTATTGTACCAATTCCTGATATGATTGTTCGACCTGGCTTACCGAGTTTATGAATTTTCGGGAGGATGTACAAGCAACCTGGACGAGGGTATGCTGCTCGCATCAGTTTGTGGTCAGTGTTGGTTATCTTTTCTGCTTGCAACGGTTTCTTTAGTTCTGTTGATAAGATACGTTTGTATTCGTCTGTCGAATCACCTGGGAGGCGTTCGTAAAATCTTGAGTCATCTAGTTGGCGGTATGCTTCTTGTAAGTATTTGGTTGTATTAAGGACTACAATTGCTCCTCCTTTGTCAGCGGGTTTTATTGTTATGTCTGTCCTAGATGCCTAATTCCTTCATACATAATTTTTCATATTTTTGTCAAGTTTTTCTCGGTTTCCTTTCTGTCTGTGGTATTCGTGTACTATATCTTTCTGTACATCGGTGATATAAAGTTCCAAGCACTTGTCTCGATTACTGTTCGGTGTCCAATCATTTGATTTACGACAGTGAATCGTTTCGTGGTTAGAACGCCTGTCCAAGAAATATTCGCGCAACCTTAAGCTTCGAGCGAAGTTGTCGAGGTCTCAGAGCAAGTGGAATTCATCGAAAAGTTTTGTGGTCGGGCAGAAGCTTAGTCCCTTAGATAGCAGTTTTTCTTCGTCAGGTGACAAGCTCGTGTCCGATAAGTTTACAACTACAGTGTCACAGGGGTGTGTTCCTAGATGTGTGCTCCTTTGTACCGTTAGTGGTTTCCTGGGTGGTGGTGTTGTAGTGATAAGGACCTATATCAGGGAACGCGGGTTTGGGCACATGGTCTTTTTGAGTTATGAATTTTGTGGTCATGATGGCTTGGTATTTATTCTGTTCAAATTCTGTTAATCGAGTGATTTCTTCGTTCGATAAAGTGTTGTGGCGGAGAATTGTGTTTGTCATAGCGACCAGTTTCTTTACCTGCTTATCACTGTGAATAAAAGCGATTTTTGTTAATTTAAGAGAGGCCTCAAGGAGGACATTTTTCCATGTTAATTGGTCATGTTCATCTAGATTTGTAGCAGCTGGTGTGAGGGAGAGTGTCATACCCTTGAGGGCTATTCTAGCACGAAGGTGCACTTGCAAAGTCGATTTATGCATTTCATGTCTAATTCGTTTGTCAGCAAGTTTTCTTACTTTAAGGAAAGTGGCACTGCAACTGGGAAGCGATGAGCTGAACTTACATTTCAGAAATCAATCTTCTTTTGAGTGCGGGGATGGCACTGATTGAGGTGCGCAGGTTGTAGTATGTCCGGCCGGCCTCCGTCGTTTAGGGAGGACTTCAGCGTTGGTCTCCCGGCGAACGTGTTCGTAGGCAGTTCCGGGTTCCGCAATAGGAGGACGCGGTTTCGTAGTTCGGCAGGCTTCCCTTTGAGGAGTGGTGTAGTGGTGCTGTCATGTAGTGCTTTTTGGTCTCGACATCAGCAATGGAGGGACGCGTGTTGGCTGTTCTGCAGACTTCCCCCCCTAGTAGTGGTGCGCTGTTGATGATGGTGAGGGGTTGCTTGTCGCTCGCGGGAGTCAGTTTCGCCGATCGTCGGGAACTCATCTGTGATGTTGGGTGGGTGTGGCTCCTGGTGTGAGGCTCCTGGTGTCTGTTGATACGCAGAGTTCTTGTCCTGGGTGTCTTGTTGTGTTGTAGGGATATTGACGGGAGCTGCTGGTTGAATCAACCACCCCGGGGTAGCTTCGAAGTCTACGCGACCGACTGCACTCTTGAGGATTTCGGCGACGAAAGCGACACCCATAAAACTCGAATGAAGCCCATCCGCAGCAAGAGAGCGTCTTGGTGGCAACTGCTCGATTGGTAGTCGATGTATGACAGTCGATATATATATAATATATATATATATATATATATTCACAAGATACATAGGTACAAACTTCTATCATATATATATATATATATATATAGTCTAGTAGATCCTCCGTGAGCAGTCACAACGTGGTTTATTTCGACGTTTCGGCCTAGAGTCGGCCTTCATCAGGAATAAAGATACAGTTTGTCTGTGCTCAGCTTTATACAATCTCAAATCAGAGGGCAAGGAAAGAGGGAAAAAAAGGAAAGAAAAACAGAAAAAGAAAGGAAAGAAAGAAAAAGAAAAATATTACACGGTGGACGCCCTTCGGGTGCCCCCCTTCCACTTTTCCCCACTTCCCCCCATCTCTCCCCCCTCTCTCCTATCACCTTTCTGATGTCAGGGGTCTGTGTATGTTTCCGTTCACTAGCGCATTCCTTCCGATCAGACGGCCCCTCCTGGCACTGGCGGTTCGGTGTTGGGGCAAAAAAGAGCTTTCAGGAAGTTCCTAAGCCTTTAACTACTCGGGGTCCCGTAAACAATTCGTCGTAGAAGGACGGGGGCCGCGTTATTGTGGCAGAGGCTTGTCAGCGGGCATTTAGGAAGTTCTAAGCCTTTAACTACTCGCGCCCTGTCAACATTTCGTCGTAAAAATAGGGGTGCGCCGTATTGCGGTAGGCTGTGCAAGCTCGTGCAATGCGAATTCCTGGCCCGCTTCTAAATTACGCGTGTCGTGGGGGCCTCCCGGCTGTGCACATGGTTGCTGTTGGCATGTCGTGCATGGCACAATTGATTGGGTAGTAAAATAAAACAGAAAACAGACGACAGCTGCACTTAGGAAGAGTAGTTACACTTGGAATTGTTTTAGGTTGTCCAGTGCCGTGAACTCAGTTACTATTTTCATTGTTGCCGTTATTGTTTTCTAATGCTTTAATTGCTGCAAGTGTTCCAGGATTCTCATTTATTCCTCTTTCGAGGGTGTTAAATCGGTGGATAAGGTATGACTCTCGTTGTTCACGTTCTCGATTTGATTTAAATCCCGTCTCTAAGAGCGTTACTGATAGTTTGTCGAATGCATGGTCGGGAAGATTGAGGATGTTTTGATAGAGGTAGACTTGGGGCTGATTTCGCATGGGCTCTGTGATTATTGAAGCGAATCCTAAATGGTGTTTCTGTTTGTCCGATGTACTGCATACCACACACGTTGCATTCGAGTAGGTACACCACATTAGAGGAATCGCATGTTAGGTTTCCTCGTATGTTAATCGAAAACTTGGATTGCGTGCTGGTTGCTTTGTCTGTTTCTCGCATCGCCTTACATACAAGACAACGTGGCTTTAAGCAAGGGCGGCATGAATTATTGGGGGGTGATGTGTTAATTTGGGGGTGGACAAGGGTGTCTTTGAGGTTACGTGGTCGTCAGTAAACGACGCCTGGAGCGGATGGGAATGCGCGTTTCAGACGTTCACTTTGTTCCAGAATGTTGTAATGTCGTTTAAGGATTTTGTTTGCATTGGGGAAGTTTGTGCTGTAAGTCAAGCAGAGGTTTGTTCGTTGTGGGTCTTCTCGTGGTGGTCGCTTCATAAGTAAGTCTTCACGCTTTAGTTTTCTCGCTTTTTGAACAGCGCCATTAATTACATGTGGGGGGTATCTTTGTTGCTCGAGCATAAGTTTTAGCCTCTGTGAGCTCGTGTCAAAGTCAGCGTCTCTAGAGCAGATTCGCTTAAACCGGTGAGCCTGGCTGTATGGAATACTGTTTTTGCAGTGGCGTGGGTGATCGCTTTGGTAATGAAAGTATTGTTGTCGATCCGTTGGTTTGCAATATAGGGTTGTAGAGAGCTTCTCTTCGTCTATCGTTATGGTAACATCAAGAAAATTTACGGTAACTTGCGAGTATGTGTGTGTGAAGTGTATGTTCGGATGTACAGCATTGTAAGTGTCTATAAAGGTGAGAAAGTCGTCATCGCTGTGGGTCCAAATAAGAAAGATGTCGTCTATGTATCTTCTGTATAACATTGGTTTCAAGGCACTTTGTGCAAGAAATTCAGATTCTAGCTTTCCCATAAATATGTTGGCATAATTAGGTGCCATTTTGGTGCCCATAGCGGTCCCGCTGATTTGTCGAAAATATTCTTGGTTAAACTCGAATGAATTTAATTCGAGGACCATCCTCGTCAATGTTGCAATGGCCGAGAAATCAGGGGTGTTAGATTGTCTATGGTTTGTGTACATGTTTTGTAATGCAGCTATGCCGTCACCGTGAGGAATATTTGTATATAATGAAGAGACATCAAGAGTAACCAAGTACGAGTTTTTCGGCACCCAGATACCCGCAATGTCTCGAAGAAAATGTGTGGTGTCTTTTATGTACGACGCGAGTGTGCATGGAATGTGGCTTATTAGTTTGTCCACGTACCCTGATATGGGTTCAGTTATTGTACCGATGCCTGATATGGTTGGTCGACCTGGGTTACCGGGTTTATGAATTTTGGGGAGGATATAGAAGCGACCTGGACGAGGGTATGCTGCTTGCATCAGTTTGTGGTCAGTGTTGGTTATCTTTTCTGCGTCCAACAGTTTCTTTAGTTCTGTTGATACGATACGTTTGTATTCGTCTGTCGGATCACCTGGGAGGCGTTCGTAAAATCTTGAGTCGTCTAGTTGGCGGTATGCTTCTTCTAGGTAGTTGGTTGTATTAAGGACTACAATTGCTCCTCCTTTGTCAGCGGGTTTGATTGTTATGTCTGTCCTAGATGCCAAATTTTTCATACTTATTTTTTCAGATTTGGTCAAATTTTCTCGGTTTCCTTTCTGTCTGTGGTATTCGTGTACTATATCTTTCTGTACTGCGGTGATATAAAGGTCCAAGCACTTGTCTCGATTACTGTTCGGTGTCCAATCATTTGATTTACGACGGTGAATTGTTTCGAGGTTAGAAGGCCTATCGAAGAAATATTCGCGCAACCTTAAGCTTCGAGCGAAGTTGTCGAGGTCTCGGAGTAAGTGGAATTCATCGAAAAATTTTGTGGTCGGGCAGAAGCTTAGTCCCTTAGATAGCAGTTTTACTTCGTCAGGTGACAAGATCGTGTCCGATAAGTTTACAACCACAGTGTCACACGGTGTGTTCCTAGATGGGTGCTCGTTTCTACCATTAGTGTTTTCCTGGGTGGTGGTGTTGTAATGATAAGGCACTGTATCAGGAAACGCGGGTTTGGGCACATGGTCTCTTTCGAGTTTATGAATTTTTGTGGTCCTAATGGCTTGGTATTTATTCTGCTCAAATTTTTGTTAATCGCGTGATTTCTTCGTTCGATAAAGTGTTGTGGCGGAGAATGGTGTTGGTCATAGCGACCAGTTTCTTTACCTGCTTGTCACTATGATTAAGAGCAATTTCTGTTAATTTAAGAGATGCCTCAAGGAGGACGTTTTTTCATGTTCTTGGTCGTGTTTATCTAGATTTGTAGCGGCTGGTGTGAGGGAGAGTGTCATACCCTTGGGGGCTATTCTAGCACGAAGGTACACTTGCAATGTTGATTTATGCATTTCATGTCTAATTCGTTTGTCAGCAAGTTTTCGTACTTTAAGGAAAAGTGGCACTGCAACTGGGAAGTGATGAGCTGGACTTACATTTCAGAAGTCAATCTTCTTTTGGGTGCGGGGATGGCGCTGATGAGGTGCGCAGGTTGTAGAATGTCCGGCAGGCCTTCGTCGTTGTGGGGAGAATTTCGGCGTTGGGCTCCCGGCGAGCGTGTTCGTTGGCAGTTCCGGGGTCCGTAATAGGGGGACGCGGTTCCGTAGTTCGGCAGGCTTCCCTTTGAGGAGTGGTGTAGTGGTGCTGTCGTGTAGTGCTTCTGGTCTCGACATCCGCAATGGAGGGACGCGTGTTGGCTGTTCTGCAGACTTCCCCCCTAGTAGTGGTGCGCTGTTGATGATGGTGAGGGGGTGCTTGAGGCTCGCGGGAGTCACAGTTTCGTTGATCGTCGGGAACTCATCTGTGGTGTTGGGTGGGTGTGGGGCTCCAGGTGTATGTTGATATGCAGAAGTCTTCTCGTGGGTGTCTTGTTGTGTTGAACGTAAATTCACGGGAGCTGCTGGTTGAGGCGACCACCCCGTTGTAGCTTCAAGATCTCCACAACCGAGTGCTTTCTTGAGGGTTTCGGCAATCAAAGCGACACCCATAAAACTCGGATGAAGCCCATCCGCAGCAAGAAAGCGTCTTGGTGGCAACTGCTCGAATTGGTTGTCAATGTATGACACCTTGCTTGGTCTTCGGCAGTAGGCCTTGACTGTCTCGTTGAATTGACGAGCGTCCCCGGTTGAAGCGGTGCACGAATTGTTCGTTCGATCGTTGCAGGTGTAGGTTGAGGTACCGGGGGCAGCACGCATGAAACAACGAGCCTTTCGAGTTCCTGGCGTGTCCGAAGCGTGTTGTTCACTAGGCGGCTAAGGCGGCGTAGCGATTCGTCTAGTCCGTACGACGCCAGCTCGCTCGTACCGACGTGAAAAACGAGCGTGGTCACCGATCGTGGTATGCCAGCAATCTCTTTCTCGATGTCGAATGTAGAGGCTCCGCGGAAGGAAATGATTGCAGGTGTCGTCTTCTCATGTGGGTTGAAATGCCAATGTAAATAACTTGTTTGCGAGTTTCCGATGATGGCTGTAGTTGGTGCATGTTTAGGGAAATTTCGTGAGACCTGCTCGACTGGAGGTGCGCCTGTGGCCGGTCTTGTGTAGGCAGGCATGGTGGTTGAGTGGCCGTAGCGTTGCATATAGTCTAGTAGATTCTCCGTGAGCGGTCACAACGTGGTTTATTTCGACGTTTCGGCCTAGAGTCTGGCCTTCATCAGGAATAAAGATACAGTTTGTCTGTGCTCAGCTTTATACAATCTCAAATCAGAGGGCAAGGAAAGAGGGAAAAAAAGGAAAGAAAAAAAAGAAAAGAAAAGGAAAGAAAAAAAAGAAAAATATTACAGGGTGGACGCCCTTCGGGTGCCCCCCTTCCACTTTTCCCTCCACTTCCCCCCATCTCTCTCCCCCTCTCCCCTTCACCTTTCTGATGTCAGGGGTCTGTGTATGTTTCCGTTCACTAGCGCATTCCTTCCGATCAGACGGCCCCTCCTGGCACTGGCGGTTCGGTGTGGGGCAAAAAAGAGCTTTTCAGGAAGTCCTAAGCCTTTAACTAGTTGGGGTCCCGTAAACAATTCGTCGTAGAAGGACGGGGGCCGCGTATTGTGGCAGAGGCTGGTCAGCGGGCATTTTAGGAAGTTCTAAGCCTTTAACTACTCCGCGCCCTGTCAACATTTCGTCGTAAAAATAGGGGTGCCCCGTATTGCGGTAGGCTGTGCAAGCGCGTGCAATGCGAATTCCTGGCCCGCTTCTAAATTACGCGTGTCGTGGGGGCCTCCCGGCTGTGCACATGGTTGCTGTTGGGCATGTCATGCATGGCACAATTGATTGGGTAGTAAAATAAAACAGAAAACAGACGACAGCTGCACTTAGGAAGAGTAGTTACACTTGGAATTGTTTTAGGTTGTCCAGTGCCCTTCGCAGCTGCAGTGCCGTGAACTCAGTTACTATTTCATTGTTGCCGTTATTGTTTTCTAATGCTTTAATTGCTGCAAGTGTACCAGGATTCTCATTTATTCCTCTATCGAGGGTGTTAAATCGGTGGATAAAGTATGACTCTCGTTGTATATATATATATATATATATATTGCTCCAATGCATCCGAAAATTTAATTTGCATTTCCTTATGAAGTTTCTACACAGTCAAGATGGCGCGTTTGTCTTTGGATGTGCGTCATCCCTATCACCTAAAAAGAGCACACGCGGACGAGTATCTTTGCTGACGAAGTCACGGCTGTTACTTTTAGCAGCACAGCAAGCGCCGCATTTCTGGAGAACCTGCTAGGGTGACGTTGCTTTAAGAAAGTGTTCGTTCAAACGCTGCTTTGTGTTTCGGGCGCACATATAGAGCATTCATCTTCACAATCCCGTGGCACACACTGACGGAAGGCATGAGAGTACGAAACTGAGAAGATATAAACCAATACAACCGTCTCCTGTCCCACACAAAAAAGGAATAAAGCTCTTCAAGCACAGCAAAAGCGTATATTTCTTTTCTCCGTGGCGCACAAATACATCCACACGAGTGGTTCGTGGAAGCGTGTAGTATCGCTGAGCATAAGTGGTACCAGGTAGAGCCACATCGCGCCTGTTGAACTGTGCGCAATTTTTAAATACACACAGAAAGCACACACAACAATTTTCAAGCCTGTACAATGCGAACCTCTGGACTAACCTGCATAAAATTATACCTTAACAATCAGAAAAAAAGCAAGGAAATATTGTGAGAAGAATTTAAATATTTGAGTTATCGTTATTAGGCCACAACAAAAAATACGAAAACTACAAAAAGTGCAATTTTTCTGAATATTTGCCTCTGGTTTGTAAAAAAAAATGAACGCCTGAAGAAAACACTTGTCCACAACATTTTCTCTATGAACTAAAGAGGAATAGAAGGCCGAAAACCGCGTAGAAATCTGACCAAAATTGGACGAGCTGGAACTTTAAAGATTACGCAAGTATTCTCTATGGGCGCTCGCATTGGTGAGTCCTCGTAAAATAGGTCCCGTGCAGCCGCGGCGGTGCCCTACTCGCTAGTGGCCCACCATGGCGGCAAATTCGTCGGGCAGACTCAGCACAAGTTATCGCAGAGTTACGTTCAAAGTCGAGTTCGCGCAGTTTTTTGTAGAACGCGCTGAATTGCGCAAAGGGTCGTTGATACAAGGTCCTTTAGCTGACACCACCATCCGTCGAACTGCGGTGAGAAATTGGGAAGCGAACATTTAGCAGTTCTTATCATTTAGGGAAGTACTTCAGTTCAATATACATGTTTTCACCGATCAATAATTCATCCGGTGAAGGCGGCACGAGGAGCACGTACGTGCGTCTTATCCTTTTTGTTGCGAATTCGCAGGTTCATTATTCTGTCGCAGCCACCTTCAAATGCAAGGCGTGCCATCGATAGCACGCTGACGCGTTCGGAATATCACTTACTTCATCAATCTGAAGTTATTATAACATTTAGGGCACCATAAATATTTCTATACTTTACTCCCCCCTCTCTCAAAGGGAGCTCTTTCGAAAGAGAAACTTCTTTCTGTCCTGTGGGTGCACCTCCTCTCCTAATTACACCTCTCCTCCCACAAGTTTTGCAGCTTTACAGGTGCACGTTTATAAGGACGAGAGGGTGGAGAGTGAGAAGAAACTGGAACACCTGACACGTGAACATCTCGCCACGTTTCACTCCGAGGCACTGCGCCGTGCTCCCGACCGGGTTGCAGAAATTAGGTGCCTTTTCTCATCTTCTAAACACTACCACCACCACCTTTCACTCCAGACTGCCGAGCTGGACTGATGACATATGAGCAGCTGAACATCGTCTCTACTGCCAGTTGAGGGTTTCTCTGAGTATAGTTCAGTTCACCATGACGAGGCTGACGAACTTTGATTCTCTTATTTCTGCAGCACAGCAGAAGCTTCGCGAGTGCCGTGATAGCGGGGACATGCGGCGAGGGGTGCTTCACCAGAACCTGGTACGTGTGCTGACGACTGCCAGGAGTCTTCGCCAACAAGCGGGTAGCTGTCGTCCGTACCCGACAGAGGCGCCCTCGGAAGCAGACGACACTGCAGCACCACCCGCCCGGAGACAGCGAACTTCATCTCCCGAGGTCGAGTTACGGCTTGACCGCGCGAAGGCAACTCGTCGCTGGTTTGGCGCCCAACCCGGTGGACATGGATGCCCTGGAGGGAGAGCTCGGTCCGGACCCGTACTACGAGCTTCTAGATGAGTAGATGCATGCACGACTTGTCTAGCGTACTTCACCTTGGCTGGCTTTCTAACACTGCACGTGCCGAATATCCTTCGTGTATTGTTGCCTTAGATAAAAATTAGAAGTTTAGAGGGATAGGTATTTGCTTGCACAGCGTTATTTTCAACTTTCTTCGAACGGTATCGCAGCATTGGTTTTAGCGCTGCATGATCTCGCTTTTTTCTGAAACGCTATATGGCTTTTTGATTGATATGTGGGGTTTAACGCCTCAAAACCACCATTTGATTACGAAAGACGCCGTAGTGGAGGACTCCAGAAATTTAGAGACCACCTGGGGTTCTTTAACATGGCTAAAATGGCTTTTTCACATGCTTTTTATGTGTAAATACTTTGTAACTTGCTGTCTGGTTTCTAACGACTCATCGTTTTTTTCTTTATAACTTTGTTGTGTTCATTTACTCTTAGCTCATTCAATCCTACTTGAGCTTAGATGTGCAGGCTTTTAATAATGTGCAAATACCTGCGTTCGTGTTGGTTTTTGGAAGTAAAATGAGAGAAAAGACGAGTGTCGGTTGGCGGGGGGAATTGTTTGGACTATTTTTAAAGTAATTTTTGTCCAGTGAGATTGTGTGCATTGACCTCACCATGGCCCGCCTTGTTTGTGTGACTGTCACTACAACACGACTATATGCTGCTTGGTATTAGCGCAGAGTAGCTTGGCGCGCGTTTAAATGCGTTAGGTGGTAAAGACAGCTGCACACCTCACATAACGCAAGAAAATAAATTTTCGTTTCCTTCACGGAAGTCATAAGTATGTATTTTTTCTTCAGTAGTGCGAGTCTCGCGTTTGTCGAGCTCGGTTTACGGATTGACGACGTCACTACAGCTGGACAATATTCGAAACTCCTTATTGCAATGCTTGTGAAGAAGTGAAAGTTTGCGCGAGGAATTGTGCGGAATTGTATGAACTCAATAGTTGTTTTGCTTGTGAATATTGCTAGTAGTAAGCCGTTATTGTCTCAAGAGAAGTTACTATATCTAAGAAAACAAATCAAGTTACAAAGGTACTTCAAGTAAAAGTGATGTAGTCGGCAGCTCTGTCAAGGTGACGCGATAAATTCTTCTTGCGAGATGCGAAGTTCTCATGATAATGCGTGGCTAAGCGCGTACTCAAATATAGCCCGCACGGTACACATACTAGCTTCGCAAGATTTTCTGAAGCCACGTTAGATAAGTAAACTTTATCGTCTGACTTTGCAGTCAAAGTTGTTCTTGTTACACGTGCGTATAGAATTTGTCAGTGCTTTTTTAGTGCATAAATCAGATAGCATTCTTTGTACGTGGAACGTTTTGCAGATTTTAGTTTGCCCATCTCAACCTTTTGAAATGCTGCGCCGCTTGGTTCTTACATTAGTTGATCGATGGCAGCACAGTGCAAGCGATTTGCTTTTGTCGGCTGTCAAGCGAAATGTTCTGTGCGCCTGTGGTGAAGGACGCCATGTTGTGTGTGTTGGGGGACGTATTGTGGGTGTTACCGAAGTCATTTGGCGTGAAGAATTCCTAATATTACTTTGAGCAGTAATATTCAAAGAAATCGTCTTGCCACCGGCGATTCTAGCTTGAGCATAAAGGATTAGATGCTAAGGCTCGAGCAGTAAATCACACACCTGTCTCCCCGTGCGTTATTTTCCCCCCGCTGGTAATTCACTTGACTGTATTTACAGCTTAAAATCCTTGAGCGAGCTCAAAATGTAATTGTAGTTCTTCTGTGCATTGCATGTACCCTATACAGTTGGTATTACGGAGCGCCGCATGCCGCCGACATGCTCGACCTAGAACAGTGAAATGAGATAGTGAGCAATGGAACGTGCAGTTACGACAAGAGTCCACGCATTCTTCTAACTTCTTCTGCACTTCACTGGTACCGTCCGAACAACGTTGTTTGTCGGTTATTCTTCATTATTTCGACGTTCTGAAAAGCGTATGCGTGTATCCGTTTATTATTCTTGTTATGCTCGCCCTGATGGAAACTGCAACGGCTCAGTGCAGTGAATCGCACACTTTAGTCTGATTATGGCAAAACAGATATTCAATGGGAAATGGAAAGAATGCGTTATGTTGAAGAAGCAACACCTTGGGGCATACAACATTATCCAGTGCAAGTAGTGACGACGTGTAATATATTTTCAAACAATGATTACGTTAAGAGGGCTAACCAGCTAGGAAGCAACTCAGATTTTAACTTTTGTGTTTACAGATTGCAGTACTTACACACCTTAAAAAAAATGAGAAGTTCGAGCACGCTCTAGGTGTCCTAAATCTCACCAGAACACTGAAATTTCACTCCACGTGTAAACGTATTGCTGCTAAACACTTGCCCGGGACTACTTGAGAACTCGTCGATCACTTTGTCTGAAGACATTCCAAGATTTTCCTGCCTAAACCATAGCTAATCATAACCGTGGGGTCAAATCTATTTACGGGCCTACCGATCCTCCATCTTCACGCTTTTATCCCACCACACCTGTAGCTTCAACAATGTTGATTAGGAGCCTTGACAGATTTCTTGCTGCCCATTGTGAGAGGCTGTCGCACATTTTCCGGAGCCTTTTAAAACAAGATGCAAGAAGGTGCTGTTTGCTTGTTCGGGCTATAAAGACAAGGATCAGCTCCTCCAGTTGGGTATGCAGAATTTTTAGTTGGACAAATTCACTGCTCGAAACACCGTTCGTTCTTCCAATTTGCCCCGGTGATAATGGCACTTGTTGTTTAACTGCCAGATAAGTATTGTAAACACGAAGTGATCGATTCCACCAGTAAACCATTTTTTACGCTCGAATAGATGGCAGACGACCGGCGCTGCTTTCTGAAGTACGCTGAGCTTGCAGTGCGTGGTCAGAGTTCAGTGTGCAGCGAAATTTAGTATCTCTACGACGCACTGAACGAAAGAAAAAAGGTCATTCCTGTGTACAGTTCTGCTGATCAATCAAGTTACAGGGTGATACACGCCTGAGAAACTACTAAAGTGTATTTTACGCCGTTTTTTTAAAATAGGCTGTAAAGATTGTGGCGTGGAGGCAGGATAGACATTTCAAATTATTGATAGAATAGCAGATGACCGTGGTAAATGACACAATTGGTCATAATTAGAGACGGCAAAGTCTTGCCTGTTTCCATATATATTAATCTCTGGACAGCAAGCATTTCTGAACAACCTGCTAGCGTGACCTTGCCATAAGAAATTGTTCATCCAAATCGCTGCTTAGTGTTTCTGGCGCAATACAGCATCATCTCCATTATCTCGTGGCGCACGCTGGACAGATGGCATGAAAGTACAAAAACGATTAGAAATGAACCATAACAATCGTCTCCCGTCCCACAAAAAAAAAGCTCTTTCAAGACAGCCAAACCGTATATTTCTTTTCTCCATGGCGCGCAAATACATCCGCACAAGTGGTTCGTGGTAGCGTGTAGTATCGCTGAGCATGAGTGGCACCAGGTAGGGCCACGTTGTGCCTGTTGAACTATTCGGAATTTTTCAATACACACAGAAAAAAACACACAACACTTTTAGGCCTGTACAAAGCGAACCATCAGACTGATATGCATAAGAATTATACCTTAACAAACAGAAAAAAAGGAAGAAAATATCGTGAGAATTCAATAAATAGTTAACGTTATTACGAGACAACAAAGAGTAGCAAAGCTACAAAAGTGCAAATTTTCCTAATATATGACTTCAGTTGTGAAAAAAATTAACGCCTCAGAACAAAATTTGTCCGCAACATTTCTTCCATACACTACAAAGGAATAGAGTGCCGAAAACTTCGTGGGAATTCGACCGAATATGAACGAGCTGGAACTTCAAAGAGTAAGCAAGTATTCTCTATGGGCGCTCGCACTGGTGAGTCCTCGTAAACATCTTCGAACTGCGGTGAGGAATTAGGTAGCTAACATTTAGCAGTTCTTATCATTTGGGAAAGTACTTCGGTTCGATATACATATTTTCGCCGATCAAGAATATATCCGGGTGAAGCGGCTTGGGGCGCACGTCCAAGTGTCTTATCTTTTTTGCTGCGAATTCGCGGGTTTATTATCCAGTCGCAGCCACCTTGTATTGCAAGGCGTGCCACCGAAATCACGCGAGCGTTGCAAATATCATTAATTTCGTCATATATCTGAAGTTATTTCAACATTTAGAACACTCTGATAATTTCTATTATTTACTCCCTCTCTCAAAGGGAGCGCTTTTAAAAAATACTTGTTTTTTTTCTGTGGGGTGCACCTCCTCTCCTAATTGCACCTCTCCTCCCGCAAGTTTCGCAGCTTTACAGCTGCATGTTTAAGAGGGCGAGAGGGTGGAGAGTGAGAAGAAGCAGGAACACCCGACACGTGAACGTCTCGCCTCATTTCAATCCTGAATGCCGAGCTGGACTGACGACATCTTGGCAGCTTAACATCGTCTCTACTGCCAGTTGAGGGTTGCTATGAGTATCGTTCAGTTCACCATGACGAGGCTGACGAATCTTGATACTCTTAATTCTGCAGCGCAGCAGAATCTTCGCGAGTGCCGTGATAGCGGGGACATGCGGCGAGGGGTGCTTCACCAGAACCTGGTCCGTGTGCTCACGGCTGCCAGGAGTCTTCGCCAACAAGCAGGTAGCTGCCGTCGTACCCGACAGAGGCGCCCTCGGAAACCGACGACACTGAATTACCCCCGGCCCAGCGACAGCGAACTTCATCTCCCGAGGTTGAGCTACGGCTTAACCGCGCGAGGCAATTCGGCGCTGGATTGGCGCCCATTCCGGTGGACATGGATGCCCAGGAGGAAGAGCTCGGTCCGGACCCGTTCTTCGAGCTCCTAGATGAGTAGATGCATGCACGACTTGTCTATCGTACTTCAGCTTGGCTGGCTTTCTAACGCTGCACGTGCCGAATATCCTTCGTGTATTGCTGCCTTAGATAAAAATTAAACGTTTTGAGGGATAGGTGTTTGCTTGCACAGCGTTTATTTTCGACTTTTCTTCGAACGGTATCGCAGCATTGGTTTTAGCGCTGCATGATCTCGCTTTTTTTTTCTGAAATACTATATGGCTTTTTCACATGCTTTTTATGTGTAAATACTTTGTAACTTGCTATCTGGTTTCTAACGACTCATCGTTTTCCCTTTCTAACTTTATTGTGTTCATTTCTGTGGGCTTATTAAATCTTACTTGAGCTTAAATCTGCAGCCTTTTGTTCATGTGCAAAAACCTGCGTTCGTGTTGGTTTTTGGGAAGTAAAAATCACAGAGACGACGAGTGTAGGTTGGTGGGGGGAGCCGTTTAGACTCTATTTAAAGTAATTTTTGTTCATTGAGATCGTGTGCATTGACCTCACCATGGCCGCCATGTCTGTGTGGCTGTCAATACAAACACGACTATATGCTGCTTGGTATTAGCGCAGAAATGCCTGGCGCACGTTCAAGTGCGTTAGGCGGTAATCACCGCTGCACACCTAGCATAAATGCAGAAAACAAAGTAATTTTTTTCCTTTACGGAGGCCGAATTTATGAATTTTTTCTTCATTAGTTCGAGTCTCACGTTTGTCGAGCTCGGTTTATAGATCGGCGGTGTCACTACCGCTGGACAATATTCTAAACTCTATATTGCGATGCTTGTGAAGAAGTCAAAGTTTGTGCGAGGAAATTGTGCCGAGTTTAAGAACTCAATAGTTGTTTTGCTTGTGAATATTGCTAATAGTAAGCCGGTAATGTCCCAAGAAAAGTTGCTGTATCTGAGAAAACAAATCAAGTTACAAACGTACTTCAAGTAAATGTGATGTAGTGGGCAGCTCTGTCAAGATGACGCGATGGATTCTGAATCGTTCTTGCGAGATGCAAAGTTCTCGTGATAATACGTGGCTAAGCGCGCACTCAAATAGAGCCCGCACAGTACACATACTAGCTTCGCATGATTTTCTGAAGCCACGTTACATAACTAAACTTTATCGTCTGACTTTTGAAGTCGAAGTTGTTCTTGTTATAAATGCGTATAGAATTTGTCAGTGCTTTTCTAGTGCTAAATCAGATAGCATTGTCTGTACGTGAACGTTTTGCATGCTATTGGTTTGCCCTTCTAAACCTTTTCAAATGCTGCGCCACTTGGTTCGTACATTGGTTGATTGATGGCAGCACAGTGCAAGCAATTCGATTTTTTTTCGGCTGTCAAAGCGAAAAGTTCTGTGCGCTGTGGTGAAGGACGCCGTGTTGTGTGTGTTGAGTGACGCGTTGTGGTTGTTACCGAAGTCTTTTCGCGTAAAAAATTCCCAATATTACTTTCAGCGGAATTATTCAAAGAAATCGTCTTGCCATCGACGATTCTTGTTTGAGGATAAAGGATTAGATTCTAAGGCTCGAGCAGTAAATCACACACCCTGTCTCCCCGTGCGTTTTTTTCCCCGGCTGGTAATTCACTTGACTGTATTTACAGTTTAATTTCCTTGAGCGAGCTCAAAATACAATTATAGTTCTTTTTGAGCATTGCATGTAACCCAATACAGTTGGTATACGGAGCGCCGCATGCCGCCGACACGCTCGACCTAGACCAGTGAAACAAGATAGTGAGCAATGGAACGTGCAGTTGCGACAAGAGTCCACGCATTCTTCTAACTTCTCCTGCACTTCACTGGTACCGTCCGAACAACGTTGTTTGTCGGTTATTCTTTATTATTTCGACGTTCTGATAGGCGTATGCGTGTATCCGTTTTTATTCTTGTTGTGCTCACCCTGATGGAAACTGCAACGGCTCAGTGCAGTGAATTGCACACTTTTAGTCTGATTACGGACAAAGCAGATATTCAATGGGAATGGAAAAATGCGTTACGTTGAAGAAGCAACACCTTGGGACATACAATGTATCCTGTGCAAGTAATGACGACGTGTAATATATTTCAAACAATCATTACGTTAAGAGGGCTAACCAGCTAGAAAGCAACTCAGAATTTAACTTTTTATGTTTACATATGGCAGTACTTACACAGCCTAAAAGGTGAGAAGTTGAAGCACGCTCTAGGTTTCTAAAGCTCGCCAGAGCACTGACATTTCACTCCACGTGTAAAAGTAGCACTGCTGAACACTTGCCCGGGACTTTTTGAGAACTGGGCGACCACATTGTCTGAAGACATTTCAAGATTTTTCTGCCTAAACCATAGCAAATCATACCGTGGGGTCAAAACTAATTACGGGCTACCAATCCTCCATCTTCTCGCTTTTATCCCACCACACCTGTAGCTTCAACAATGCTGATTAGGTGCCTGGACAGATGTCTGCTGCTCGTTGTGAGAGGCTGTCGCATATTTTAAGCAGCCTTTTAAACAAGATGCAAGAAGGTGCTGTTTGCTTGCTCGGGATATAAAGACAATAATCAGCCCCTTCAGTTGTGGTATGCAGAATGCATAGTGGATGAATTCACTGCTCGAAACACCCTTCGTTTTTTCTAATTTACGCCGACGGAAATGGTACTTGTTGTTTAACTGCCAGATAAGTATTGTAAATACGAAGCGATTGATTCAACTGGTAAACTTTTTTTTACGCTCGAATAGATAGCAGACGACCGGCCTGCTTTATGAAGTACGCTGAGCTAGCAGTGCGTGGCCAGAGTTCAGTGTGCAGCAAAAATTAGTATCTGTACGATGCACTGAATAAAAGCAGAGGTCGTTCCTGTGTAAAGCTCTGCTGATCAATCAAGTTACAGGGTGATACACGCCCGAGAAACTACTAAAGAGTATTCTACGTCGTTTTTTTTAAATAGGCTGTAAAGAATGTGGTGCGGAGGCAGGATACACATTTCAAAGTATTGATAGAATCCCTGACGACGGTGGTAAATGACACAATTGGTCTAATTAGAGACGGCAAAATCTTGCCTGTTTCCATTAATAATAATCTCTGGACAGCAAGCATTTCTAGACAACTTGCTAGGGTGACCTTGCCGTAAGAAATTGTTGATTAAACGCTGCTTGTTTTCTGGCGCAAATACAGCATTCCTCTCCATAATATCGTGGCGCACGCTGACAGATGACATGAAAGTACAAAAACGATTAGAAATAAACCATAACAACCCTCTCCCGTCCCACAAACAAGCTCTTTCAAGTCAGTCAATCGTATATTTCTTTTCTCCATGGCGCACAATTATCCACACAAGTGGTTCGTGGTAGCGTGTAGTATCGCTCAGCATAAGTGGCACCAGGTAGGGCCACGTCGCGCCTGTTGAACTATTCGCATATTTTAAATACACACAGAAAAGACACAACACACTTTTTAAGCCTGTACAAAACGAAACACCAGACTGATATGCAAGAATTATACCTTAACAAACAGGCAAAAAAAAAGGAAGGAAATATTGTGAGAATTCAATAATTGGTTTAACGTTAATTCGAGACAACAAAAAATAGCAAAGCTACAAATGTGCTATTTTTCTTATTTATGACTTCGATTTGTAAAAAAATGAACGCCTAAGAACAAAATTTGTCCGCAACATTTCTTCCATGCACTAAACGTAATAATGCCGAAAACCTCTTGGAAGTTTGACCGAATATGGACGAGCTGGAACATGAAAGAGTTAGCAAGTATTCTTTATGGGCGCTCGCTCTGGTGAGTCCTCGTAAACATCTTCGAACTGCGCTGAAGAATTAGGTAGCTAACACTTAGCAGTTCTTATCATTTGGGAAAGTACTTCGGTTCGATATACACAATTTCGTCGATCAAGAATATATCCGGTTAAAGCGGCATGGGGCGCACGTCCACTTGTCTAATCTTTTTTGTTGCGAATTCACGGGTTTATTATCCTGTCGCAGCCACCTTGTATTGAGAGGCGTGCCACCGAAATCACGCGGCGTTGCGAATATGATTAACTTCGTCAATATCTGAAGGTATTTATTATTTAGTACACCCTGATAATTATATCTTTACTCCCTCTCTCAAGGGAGCGCTTTTAAAAAAAACTTCTTTTTTCTGTGGTGGCCTCCTCTCCGGATCGCACCTCTCCTCCCGCAACTTTCGCAGCTTACAGCTGATGTTTAAGATGGCGAGAGGGTGGAGAGTGAGAAGCAGGAACACCCTACACGTGAACGTCACGCCAATTTCATTCCTGACTGCCGAGCGGGATGGCATCTTAGCAGCTGAACATCGTTTTAGTGCCAGTTGAGGGTTTTCATGAGTATCGTTCAGTCACCATAACGAGGGCTGAGAAATTATTTCTCTTATTTCTGCAGTGCCAGCAGAAGGTTCGCTAGTGCGTGATAGCGGGGACAGCGGTTGCGGGGAGCTCACCAGAACCTGTTTCGGTGCGTGACGGCTGCCAGAAGTCTTCGCCAAAGCAGGTAGCTGCCGTAGTACCCGACAGAGCGCGCCCTCGGGAAGCGATGAACTGAATTACCCCTGGCCCGGCGGTAGCGAACTTCATCTACCGAGGTCGATACGGCTTAACGGCGCGAGGTAATTCGTCATGGTGCCATTGAATGGTGGCCTGGTGGCCATGAATGGCCTGAAGGAAGAGCTCGGCCCGGACCGTAGTTCAAGCTCCTAGATGAAAAGATGCATGCACGACTTGTCTACCGTACTTCAGCTTGGGGCTTTCTAATCCTGCACTTGCGAATATCCTTCGTGTATTGCTGCCTTAGATAAAAATTAGATGTTTAGAAAGATAGGTGCTTGCAAAGTGTTATTTCGTCTTTTCTTCGAATAGTATTGCAGCATTGGTTTTAGCGCTGCATGATCTCTCTTTTTTCTGAAACGCTATATGGCATTTTCACAAGCTTTCATGTGTAAATAGTTTGTAACTTGCTATCTGGTTTCTAACGACTCATCGTTTTCTCTTATAACTTTGTTGTGTTCATTTATTTCGGCTTGATCAATCTTACTTGAGCTTAGATGTGAATTTTTTATTCATGCGCAAAAACTTGCGTTCGTGTTGGTCTAAAGAAAGAAAAAAGACTGTGAAGACGAGTGTAGGGTGGCGGGTGGAATTGTTTAGACTATTTCTAAAGTAATTTTCATTTATATAAATCGTGTGCATTGACGTTATTTTGGCCGCCATTTCTGTGGTACTGTGAATACAATGACGACTATATAGCTTGGTATTAGCGCAGGGTGTCTTGGCACGCCTCCAAGTGCGTAAGGCGGTAGATATAGCTGTACGCCTCGCAATAATGCAGCAAAAAATCTTTTTTTTTACGGAAGTCGAAAGTATGTATTTATTCTTCAGTAGTGCGAGGGTTGCGTTTGTCGAGCACGATTTATGGATCGACGATGTTACCACCGTGGGACGACATCCGTAACTCCAAACTGCATGCTTGTGAAGAAGTCAACGTTTATGCCATGAAGTTGTGCCGAATTTATTAATTCAATAGTTGTTTTGCTTGTCTATATAGCTGAACTGAGCCGTTACTGTCGCAAGAGAAGTTAGTATATCCAAGAACGCAAATCAAGGTACAAACGTACTTCAAGGAGAAGTGATGTAGTGGACAGCTCTACTCTGTTACAGTGACGCGATGAATCCGATACGTTTTTGCGAAAATGCGAAGTTCTCATGAAAATATGTGGCAAAGCGCGCGCTAAAATATAAACCGCAACGTACATACTAGCTTCGCAAGCTCTTTTGCAGCTACGTTAAATAAGTAAGCTTTATCATCTGACCTTGCAGTCGAAATTTTGCTTGTTATACGTGCATATAGAATTCATCTGTGCTTTTCTTGTTCATAACACACCTGTAGCTTCGAAAATTCTGATTAAGTGCCTTGACAGCTGTCTGATGCTCATGGTGAGAGGTAGTCACACATCTTCAGCAGCCCTTTAAACAAGATGCAAAAAGGTGCTATTTGCTTCCCTTGATATGGAACAAGAATCAGCCCCTTCAGTTGTGATATGCAGAATGCATGGTGGACGAGGTCCCCGCTCGAAACACCCTCCGTTCTTTGAATTCACTCCGACAGAAATGGTACTGCTTGTTTAACTGCCAGAGCAGTATTGTGAACACGAAGAAATCGATTCCACCACTACACCTTTTTTTTACACTCGAATAGGTGGCAGACGTCCAGGGCTGCATTCTGAAGTACGCTGAGCTAGCAGTGCGTGGTCAGAAATGAGTGTGTTGTGAAACTGATTACCTGTACGAGGCACTGAACAAGTCCAGAGGTCATTCTTGTTTACAGGTTTGCTGATCAATCGAGGTACAGGGTGATACACGCACGAGAATTTACTACAGTGTCTACTACTTACGTTTCTTACATAAGCTGTAAAGAGTGTAGGGCGCAGACACCATACACATTTGAAATTATTGATAGAATCGCTGATGACGGTGGTAAAACACAATTGGTCGCGATAAGAAACACCACAGTTTGCCTGGTTTCTATATTTATTATCATCATCATCAGTCTGACTACGTTCACTGCAGGACGAACCACTCTTTCATGTTCCGCCAGTCAACTGGGTCCTGTGCTTGCTGCTGCCAATATATACTTGCTAACTTCCTAATCCTATCTGCCCACAAAACCACTCGCCTTTTCTGGGAATCTAGTCAGTTACCCGTAACGACCAGTGGTTTTCCTCTCACCGCACTATATGCCCAGCCCATGTCCTTTGTTATTCTTGATGTCAACTATAATATCTTTTACCCAAGTTTTTTCCCTAATCCACTTTGCTCTCTCTTTGTCTCTTAAGGTTACGCTTACCATTTTCTTTCCATTGCTCGCTGCGCCGTCCTAAATATAAGCTGAACCCTGTTTGCAAGTCTCCAGGTTTATGCTCCATAGCTATGTACCGGCAAGATGCAGTTGTGATTTACCATCTTCTTGAGGGATAATGACAATCTACCTGTCATTATTTGAGAGTGCTTGCCAATTGTGCTCCACCTCATTCCTATTCTTCTATTTACTTCAATCTTGTGGTTCGGTTCCGCGGTAATTACCTGCCCTAAGTAGACATAATGTTATACAACTTGAAGTGCACTATTACCTACTCAAAGCGCTGTTCCCTTCCGAGGTTGTTGTCATTGCTTTCGTTTTCTGCAGATTATTATGAGACCCATCTTTCTGCTCTCTTTGTCTAACTCCATAATCATGAAATGCGATTCCCCCACAGAAGCGCCTGCGTAAATTGGCGTTTTGTGTGTAGCGACACCCCGTACCCGAGCTAACGGGGGAGTTTTGACTCCCCCCCATGCCTAGTCGTGCGTGGCTTTGCCGTGTCCGGGGAAAAGGGGATCCTGGGGTTGAGCCGACGCCGGGTCATTGGACCTTTAATGCCCCCCGGCGGAGGCTACACACCCCTTTGGCCCCGGCTTCACGTAGACGGCACCGCTGGGCTGACCCACCCAGGGGAAATCTGCAGTCGCCTTTTCCTTTCTCTCTCTCCCGACATATGCGTCTTTATTTCTCACTTCTTATCTGTCCTGTCTTCTAGTATCTTCCGTTTATTTCAATTCTTCCAGGCGGCTAGGGTTAACCCTGTGCAAATTGCCTACCTTGGCCTAGGAGCATTGGGAGATAGTGGCGTTGTACGGCTGGCGTCTGCAGGTTTCAGCATCCGCAAACTTGTAGCGTCCCCTCGTTGGTTTCTGTGGTGGGTGGCCGCCAAAGCTGCTGAACAAAAATAAGACAGGCATGCATGGAGCATTCCCCCTACTGTCTGATCGTACCAGCTTAAAGCGGGTACGCACCAATAATATAATTTTTTCAACGGCTAAAGAGGCACTTCCCAACTTCCATGTCATTTACGCGAGAAACTGGAAAGCGAACGAGAACCGTATCTCCAATTGTAGTTGCCAGGTATTTTACTGAAACTCTTGCGCTGGACACAAAGTAACCAAAATGGCTAGCGGAGACCTTCTCCTCAAAATTCGGGACAAAGAACACTGTGTAAACAGCGAAGGAAACCATGCCGCATATTCACGCTCCTGCACATACTGGAAAAAAGAAAAGAAATAACTACATTGAAGGTGAAGGAGAACGTTTAATTTAAAGAAGCACGGCGAAAAGTAGCACCATTCTATGGACCTACATACGCTGACGCGTCGCGTCAAGGGGCACCGCCGCACCAGCCCTCGCCATTCCTTCGGCCCCCGCATACCAAGCCGACGGTTGTGGCACCTGCCCCCGAGGTGGCTGTAGCCCAGGCTACACCGCCTACTCCCAAACAGAGATTGGAGACTCCAGAGTCCTCGGTCTCAAGGCTCACCTCACCAGGTGAGGCCTTGAACTTAAGGTGAACTTAAACTCCCTGTCCAAACAGCCACTCGGTTTTCGAACACACAGCACTATCTTACAGTCACCATGAAAACTCAAATTATACAATGGAACGACAGGGGCCTTCTCAGAAACCTTGACGACCTCCAAGAACTCTTACACGAACACTCACAAAAAGTGCTTTGTGTACAAGAAACACACCTTATTTCAAAACACACAACTTTTATTCGTAAATACGTTATTTTCCAAAAAGACCTTGCTGATGCCATGCAGTTCTTTTTGATAAACTGATCACTATCTGCACTACTTACATTCCTCCTAGCTATCAGCTGCAAAAACGTGATTTACACTCTTTAATTGCTGAATTTCCAGAGCCTTATGTTCTCCTTGGAAACTTTACTGCGCATAGCAGGCTATGGGGTGACTTTCGGTATGACGCGCGAGGTCGACTCATTGAACAGTTCCTTCTGTCGTCGGGTGCGTGTCTCCTAAATCGAAAAGAACCAACCTATTGTAATCTCGCTAATAACACCTACTCCTGCATAGACCTAAGCATAGTATCTCCGTCTTTTGTGCCTCTACTCCAGTGGAAGGTCGTCAGTAATCTGTACGGAAGTGACCACTTCCCCGTAGTTTCGGGCACAACTACAGTCGGAGTGTCCACCACGTGTTCCCAAGTGGCTTATAAACAGAGCCGACTGGGAACAGTTTTATACCATCGCTCGTCTAGGTTGGAATGACATATGTACTTTGAACATTGATGTTGCTGTCAACTTCTTCACAGATTTTTTTAGTGATGCTGCATCAAAATGCGTCCCACAAACAAATGAACACCCTGGAAAACGTTGTGTGCCATGGTGGAAGTCTGAATGCCAAAACGCGGGCAAACAGCAAAACAGAGCTTGGAGGTTGCTTCGGAACTCACCGACAGCCAAAAATCTTGACACATTCAAGAAAATAAAGTCTCAAGGCAGGAGGACGCGCCGGCAGGACAGAAGAGAAAGCTGGCGGAAGTTTTTGTCAGTGATCAATTCATACACACATGAGGCTAAAGTCTGGAACATGGTCGGTAGGATAGCAGGAAAACAAGAACACACTTTTCCACTCGTAAACACTCAGGGTGATACCTTAGAAGATCAGGCAAACTTCCTCGTTCACACTTCGAACAGGTGTCCAGCTCGTCCCACTCTACTGACACTTTCAAAAAATACAGAACAAGAATGGAAAAGCAGAACTTGAACACAAATGCACTAGATACGAGGCATATAACCAAGCTTTAGGTCTAGCTGAGCTCCGAACATCTCTAAACTCCTGCAGTATTTCTGCCCCAGGTTCTGACCGTGTGGTGTATGAAATGTTAAAAAACCTACCAATCGAAACGCGAAAAACCTTACTTTGTTTGTACAACGCTATCTGGTTTTTTGGCACTATCCCTACCTCCTGGAAAGAGGATATTATTATTCCAATTTTGAAAGAGGGCTAGGGCCCTTCTTTAGCTTCGAGTTATAGGCCTATTGCACTTACAAGCTACTTGTGCAAAGTCTTCGAAAAATGATAAACTGCCGACTTGTAGATTTGCTTGAAACAAACGGTTTGCTCGACCCATTTCAGAGCGGGTTTCGAGAGAGTAGATCCACCACAGACCACCTTGTTCGTATCGAGGCACAGATCAGAGACGCCTTCGCCCATAAACAATATTTTCTCTCTGTGTTCCTCGATATCGAAAAGGCTTATGATACAACTTGGTGTTTTGGAATTCTAAGAGACCTGTCCCACCTTGGCGTGCGCGGTGCGCGGAAGAATGTTTCACATAATCAAAAGTTACCAGTCAAACCGGACATTCCGTGCCCGAGTGGGCATGGTTCTTTCTCAAACATTTGTTCAGGAAACAGGCGTGCCACAAGGTGGTGTAGTTAGCTGCACACTTTTTCTCATCAAATGAATTCCTTGCGCTTGTCCATCTCTCGCAATACGTTTTATTGTACATATGTCGATGACGTCCAGTTTGGCTTTAGATCTTGCAATCTGGCAATGTGTGAGGGGCAGGTTCAGTTCGGTTTAAACAAGGTCTCCAAATGGGCAGAGGAAAACGGATTCCGACTGAACCCACAAAAAGCACGTGTGTCTTGTTCTCCCGAAAGAGAGGCATGCACTCAGAACCCGACATTGAACTGCACGGTCAACGTCTGTCTGTTAATGGGGAGCACGAATTCTTAGGATTAATCTTGGACAACAACTTGACCTTCGTACCGCACATCAAGTATTTAAAAACAAAATGTTTAAAAGCCATGAATGTTTTAAAAGGGTTGCCACGTAGTACGTGGGGTAGTGACAGGCAATGTCTCATGAACCTGTATAGAAGCCTCTTTCGCACCCGCTTAGATAATGGAGCCGTTGTTTATCAGTCTGCGATTCAAAGTGCTTTGAAGATGCTGGATCCCGTGCACCATTTGGGCATCCACCTTTTTACGGGTGCTTTTCGCACCAGCCCCGTAGAAAGCCTTTATGTAGAGTCAAATGAGTGGTCGCTTCCTCTGCAGAGGACTTACATGTCTTTTCATACTCTACTAGTACCCCTCATACTCTACTAATAATGATTTGTCGAGCTTCATTCTGTTTCAAAACAGGCCTTAGATGAGGTAGCCCTTCTCAGTTCGCCTGAAGGGTCTAGCTGAGGAAACTGGAGTGTCACTTGAACACAGTTTAATGGCTCCTGTAGCATACCCGCCACCGTGGCAGTGGCAGACTATAGACTGCCACTGTCTTTTCTAGAAGTTACGAAACATGCGTTTATTGCCCATATCCGAACATACTTCCTGGAACTTCAACACAAATACACACGTCCTGAGTTCTTTACAGATGCCTCCAAGTCTAACTCCTCTGCGTCCTATGCTGCTGTCGGCTTATCCTTTTGGGATGCTGGCCCTCTACATCCAGGCACAATTATTTTCACAGCGGAAGCTTATGCGATACTTGTGGCGGCTAAACACATCAAGCAATTACAAATACAAAAAGCAGTAATTTATGCGGACATCTCAGTGTGGTAACGGCTATGCACACTCTTAAAAAACAAAAAAAACCAGTCCTTGTCTCACTTTACTCCATTTTGTGCACACTCTACACACTCAAACAACATGTTGTAGTGTGCTGGGTGCCAGGGCACCGTGGGATCCAAGGCAACATGAGGGCGGATCAGCTCGCTGCATCCGTCAACAAAAGCACTGCCCCTACACCTATATCAATTCCGGCCCTTGATCTTAAGCTGTCTCTCAAACGAAACCTCAGGGACTACTGACAGAGCAAGTGGGACACACACACACACCCACACATATCTTTTTGTCCGGTGGTGATCCACCTTGGTGTTACAGATTGGGTTGAAGCTTAACAGTCCTTCACATGTTATTCCCGTGCACACCTTCGAACCTCTAAGAAAACAGCATTTTCCATTACCCTACCGACACATATACTTTACACCCTGCAATGTTCGTTGGTAGGGAATCGCTTTTTAGTCATAATCATTGTTAGCGTTTTTAAAAAATTCCATATTTTCATATCATCCCGGCATTCCGTAGCACGACCTTCCGAGAAGTTTTTGCTGCGGTGGTACAAACAAAGCACTTGCCTCACGGCCCTTGGACACAAGGGTATGACGAGTTAGGTACTTGTGCTGATGCAATACATGTGCACCACCGTTTTTCATTATCACCCACTTTGTCACCTATTCACACAACACACAACCTTTCCGCATGGTCATGATTTTATTACTTGTATTTTTTGTAACCGCCTTACCGCGATGATGGTATGGCCCTTATACAGCCACTTATCACAATCATTGTTCATATTTTTAGTAAGATGAACTGGCGCTCTTTGGCCGTGAAATGGCCCTTGCACCACAAAACATCAAACATCATCATCATGAAATGCAATTCGTCCCATGAGTTACTCAGCAAGGCAATGTCATCGGCGAAGCGCAGGTTACTAAAATACTCTCTATTAACTCTTATCCCTAACTGTTCGCATTCTAGGCCTCTGAATACTTCCTGTAGGCACGCGGTAAAAAGCATTGTGGTGATTGTATCCCCCTGTCTTACACCCTTCCTGATTGGTAATCTGTTGCTTTCAATATATATTATTGGCCTGCTCCAAATGTTACTTCAATGAAAACGAACGGCTGAAGCCAAGGAATGTAGAATGGGCTTTAACTGTTTGCTTTTCCTCTATTGTAGTCTTCGCGATCCTAATGTGACAACAATAAACTGCACGACAGTATAAATAAATAAACTTATTTGATAATTCGTCTGGCTGTTTTCTACAAAAGGAAAACTTTTAATGGTGTTTTCACACATTATACATCTTTCAGGTATATATCGCAATGACTGAAACGCAGTTAAAACAGTACGATTCACGTCCTCCGTATCATCGGTGGCTTATTATCTGTTAGTTTTCAAAATTGTTGTATAAACATAAGAAATATGATATATGCTGACTACAATGCGTACCACCCGGTATTTAGGCTGCTTTCGTTATTCTGTGTCATAGAGGATGCACTATGGAAAAGCTTGTACACACATATCGAATTTGTGTTGCACAGTGATATATTGTGTCTTTTTGGGTAGCCAAGGAGTTTTATTCAGCCACATTTCTTAGGCCGAACGTTTCGACCGACCTCAACGATGCTCTGCCCCTTCGACACCGATGCAATCGAGCCAAGTGTTATATATATATATATATATATATATATTATATATATATATATATTATATATATATATATATATATATATATATAATATATATATATATATAATATATATATATATAATTGCTCTCTTGCATCCACAAATTTACTTTGCATTTCTTGTTCTGAAGTTTCTGAACAGTCAAGATGTCACGTTTGTCATTGAATCCGCGTCATCCCGATCCCTCGTAGGGAGCAAACATGGACCACTCTCTCCGCTGCGGAAGTCACAGCTGTTATTTTTATCAGCACAGCAAGCGCCTGCGCCGCTGACTACGACGATTAGGCACTTTCGCCCCGCCGTGGTGGTGTAGTGGCCAAGGTACTCGGCTGCTGATCCGCAGGTCGCGGGTTCAAATCCTGGCTGCGGCGGCTGCATTTCCGATGGAGGCGGAAATGTTGTAGGCCCGTGTGCTCAGATTTGTGTGCACGTTAAAGAACCCCAGGTGGTCGAAATTTCCGGAGCCCTCCACTACGGTGTCTCTCATAATCATATAGTGGTTTTGGGCCGCTAAACCCCACATATCAATCAATCGATTAGGCACAGTCAGAAAATAACTACTTTAATAACAATTATCTGTGAACATCAAGCATTTCTGGACAAGCTGCTAGGGTGACCTTGCTTTAAGAAAGTATTCATCCAAACGCTGCTTTGTGTTTCGGGCACTAATACATTATTCCTCTTCATAATCCTGTGGCGCAGGCTAGTCAGATGGCATAAAAGTACAAAAACGAGAAGAAAGAATCCATTACAACCCTCCTCCGCCTCTCCCGTCCTATACAAAAAAGGAAGAAGCTCTTTTTAGCACAATCAAAATGTATATTTCTTTTCTCCGTCACGCACAAATACATACAAACGAGTGGTTCGTGGTAGCGTGTAGTATCGCGGAGCATAGATGACACCAGGTAGAGCCACGTCGCGCCTATCAAACTTTGCATAATTCTCGAATACACAAAAAAAGCACTCACAACACATTTAGGGGAAAAGCTCTATATAGCGGCACCTGTTCATCCCTCAAAGCCGTTGTAATATGTAACAAGTATAACATTTTGACCTCCAAAGTGCTGCTCGTGAGAGATTTCTTCTGCGCGTTGTTGAACAATAAAAATAGTGCTCAATGTACATGCCAATTGCTGCTAATGGGGAATGAGAGACAGGAGCACTCAGCTTTTAGTTAACGCGCACGCTGAGATCCCCATAAGCAGCCATTGTCATGTACAGTGAGCACTATCTGACAAGAAAGGGTTGCTACGTTATACTCGCTCGGTGTAACCTCCTTAGTTTTAGAAAGGCTTAGCGAGCGTTGACCCGCAGTGCCATGAATGCAATGAACTAGTATATACCGTGAATGAACTCGAGGTGGTTAAAGGTGGGAAGTAGACCCGAAGCGCAAGCCGTGAGAAAGTGTGCGTGTGCTACCGCTCGTTTAGTCCTTGAAATGTCCGCTTGATGGTGGTGCTTTTATAT